>JBCJKH010027663.1:0-10687 GCA_039877255.1 Loriculus beryllinus | reverse complement strand
TTCTTCTTGGTGTCTGTGTACATGTCCCATAAATTCTCAGCTCTGCAGAAACTATAAGGCATTGTGGTTGTCTACTCATGTGATGCAAAGCAATGAGACTCTATTAAGTGAAGTTCACTGATAGAGCTGTGTGCTGTAGTCTGCATTATTCTCATCTCTCTGACTCAGTGGAGAAGGATGGGAAACTATATTCTCCCTTAATTTCTGGATGTGACATCAAAGGGCAAATCTATAGCTGGGAGTGTGAATTGCAGGACTGCAGCAAAGCGAAAGGGGACGATGTCATTTATACTACCCAAGAAGATGCTTCTGATCTAGATCCAAATGCTGTCTACCTAAACTGGAAGAAATTAACCTTTGCATCTTTTGAAATATATTCAAATCTACAGGCTTGAAAAGAGGCCATGAATTTCCCGAAATGTCAGAGTGTTGGAATCAGTGTGGATTGCAGGTCCTGGAATGACAGATTTGCAGTGCAAACTTGGAACTTGGGCTGTAGATCGTTGCAGTATTTTTCATTCTGCAGAGTCTCACTGTGAGGTATTGCTTTAGGTACCAACCACTTCCCTCCTCGCATACACATCCAATATGTACAAACTTGGGCTCCTCATCACATACAGAAATGTCTACATGGGCATAGCTCGCCTCAGCATTGATTGTATGGTTGAAAAACTGGAAGCAATGATTAAGATAACAAAATGGCAATCGGGAAGGTTGTAAATGTTTGTGATAAACAGTATCACAACTCAAGCCAAAGCAGACTCTCAGCCTGTTCTCATCAAAGTGTAAAGGTGTGATAATTTTTACGTTGGATTGTTGTTTGGGTGACTTTGTGTTGCTGGACAGCACCTGGTGTAAGATTTATGATTAATAATGACTTGCGGATACCACCGAAATTCAGATAAATTCTCTAACTCAGTCTAATAAAGAGAAAAATGCCATCTGCAGACCCACGTTTGAACTGGATGCCATCCTTGAACACCAGAGCAAGCAGCCTGACACACACAGCTGGATCTCAGTCCTGAATCTCTACCTCAGGTAAGCAACATTTATCAATTAACCCATGTTAAAATCAGATCACTCAAGGTTTTCATTTGAAGTCTGGAAACATTTCTCAGCAATTTGTATTTCAAGTTCAAAAGGAGTTAACACAAAGTCCAAGTCATTGCCCTGTATTTGCTATGCTACTTCTTCTTCTTCTTCTTCTTCTTCTTAAAAAGGTGGAAAGTATCAGCTAATAACCATGTTTCAGATTATTGAGAAACTACTACTTCTCTCCTTCAAGAGCTCACAAGAGCCTGATGAAAAATTTTCGGCTGTAGATTGTACTTTGGAAAATGTCATTGAAAAATTTGCCACTAGAAAATGCAATTGGAAAAATTTTCAATGGAATATTTTTAACTTAGAAACTGTGTTTTCATCTCAATCAATTCCCTACAGGAACGTTTCCATTCTAATACTTAATTTTTAATACATTTAAAGTGTTTCAATAGTACTGAAGCAGTCCTTTTCAATATCTCACATACTTACAATGTTTCACCTAAACTCAGTTTTTTCTTGTTTTCATTTTTTATTTTTACAATTGAAATATTGTTTTAAAATCTGCATTTAAACATTTGATTTGATTGAAACAGTTGTTGAAGAAAGTCTTGTATTTAATGTTTATGTACTACAACATAATGGAAGTAATGGCTCACAGCTATCAGAGGTGGTATAATGCCTATGATCACAAGGAAAGAAATCAAACTGAATCTTGCTTTGCATTGTGTTTAACTCCGCTGCTAAAATGATGTATTGTGTAAGTCAGTATCATGCAGTTCAGCACCCTGGGGAATTGTTGCAGGTAAAAATTTCATGCAAACTTTATTACCCAGAATTTGATATTCCTTTGAATGAGAATTCTGGCTGGAGGCTAAGCTGTCAATCGGCCTATCTGCAGCACTGACAGCTCTGGCAGCACAATTTGCAAAGGAGTCGGAACACACACAAAGCAGAATTTTGCCTATGAACTTTAAGTGGAGATAGTTACCAAAGCTGGAAAACTGTCTGTAAACCTGTTAGGGGTCTCCGTAGTCTTTTATGCCAAGCTATTTTCATGGCCTAAGCAAAGATGAAGTCAGGGATTCACGGGTCGGGGAGACCAACCTCAGCTCTGAGGGGTCCAGACTCTGTGAACCCTGGAGCTGCCATGTGCGTTAAAACACTGCACGGGCACATCAGGCTGAGCTGTGTGAGCAGCATCTAATTTCTTATGCTGTCCCCTCGAGATCGCAAAAGACCCAGGGTTTGGGACTTTCAGGACAGCAATGTTCTAGGATATTGCAGTCATTTGAATTGAGTTCTCCAAGTCATTCAGCATTAATCAGCTTATACTGTGAAGCCAATCAAATGTGTTCCTCTTGGGGCAGTTTCTATCTCCCTTGCTCTCGTCCAGTTCTGAGATCTGAATAGTATAGCACTACTTTGTGCTATACCATTAAAAGGTGCACGAGATTTCAACCAAGAGATTGTGATTCCTTTCTTATAAGTCACTGTTTTCTCCAATTTCCTGCTTCCTTAGTTTCCAGAGCTCTTGTTTACTCTCCACTCTGTATAATACATGGAGTGATGAGGGTTTGCAGCTCTGAGATCCTCCACCAGAGCACTACTCTATGCAGTGACCTTGTACTCCAAAAGATTAAGGAAAGTGTGTAGATTGAAGCTGTAATTCCAGAAAAACCTTGTGCTTTACCAGACTTGTCTGTAGACTAAAGATGAGGCTGTCCATGTATCAATGCAATGTGCCTTTTGACCTTGGAGACCAAAACCCACTGTGGATTTTTGGTTCAAGCACCGTGAATAGGGTTCTTTTGCTCTTATAGCTTGGATGGGAGCACAGGTATTGCCTGGGACATCTCTCCTGGCACAGCAGGAGTTACACTAACACTGTCCTGGCCACACAGTGCCTGGAAAAACTGGGGTAACCATTGTGTCTGACACTTTCCTGAGCAGAAAAACTGTTTCAGCCAACGTAGCACTGAAAGGCTATGACGCAGAATTTCCTCCTGTGTCTTTCAGGTACTGCAGAATTCTGCTGTGCTCCCAGAAATCACACTTGGTATTTCTGTGAATCTCTGTCTAGCCCTTGGGGATGATCCTGGACCCAGACACTAAAAAATGAACAGAAGGCCTCCCATCCCTGTAGTTTTCATCTGTAGAACTGATGCTTCTTTATGAAGGTGTTGTTAATGTCTTTGTACAGCACAAGCAAGTGGACAGAGCTGATGTGGCTTGTCCACATGGGTCAGCAGCATGGTCTAGCTTCCCAACCTGTGCTGGTTCTCACACTGCTCTGAACAAGAGTATATTGCAAGTCTGGCAGCTGTATCAAGGATTTGAGTGGTGACTGCCTTAAGTGGTGAGATTTCTAGTTTGATTTGAAAAGCCTACCACTAAACCAAGTTAGAACAACAGGAAACTCATCCACCCTCTCTTCCCCACCCCCTTTTTTCTGTTCCTCTGCTGCAGAAACTTTCTGATGTTCAGATCAGAGGCTCTCTGGGGTTAAATGCACCATTAGTCACTGGAAAAAAGGGAAAAAAAGACCCTTTAAAAGCAGATGGTGGGTGATAGAGAGCCTGTCTGAGAGTAAATATCTCCAACAGCATGTCTGCTTCATCAGATATTAGCATCAAAAGCTGTCTGACAATTTAGCAACAAACAGCAGTATTGATTTTCTTCCAAACTGCAGGTACAGGGAGACAAAGATGGAGAGGTGGCTCTTTCATAGGTTCCCCATCGTGCCTGGGCATTAACAAGACAGGACTGCCAGACAGTAAAATACCTGCAACACCCAATCCTGTCCTGTGGTACCAGAAGCCTGTATGTTAGCGGTTATTAAGGGATACATGAGATAGTTTAGATCCAGGCTTGTCAGGAGTGTGTGCAAAATGGAGTGTTACCATCCCAGGGATGAAGAATTGGGACTGGAGCCAGGGCCAGGCTGTTTCCATCAGGGCAAAAATGGGAAATAGTATAAAGTCATGGAGCTGAGATGGAATGTGGAAAAGTCCTGGGATGCAGCTTTTCATTGCTGTTTTCAGCTAATATGTGAATTAATTGCTGCAAAGGATCTGAACAGCAATAGGTCCACTCTACCTCTTCCCTGCTCAGACACTGCAGCCATCCTGACTTTTCAGGGTACTGGCAAAGCCATTTTAGCACCTTGCCAACCTGGGAAAATTCCACCTGAGAACTAAGGCTGTTGTTCTCTCCTTTATTCTCTGTCCCATTAACTTCTTTCTTACAGGTTAGTAAAGCCTCCTTGTGGTCAGCAATCAGATCTGGGAACCATTTATTGATGACAAGTGTTTGGTATATGCAGTCCTTTGCAGAACAGCTTCCCTTTTCTGATTTAAATTCACTGCAACTAGTGGTCTCCCATCAATTACACACACTTCTCCTTGTCTCTGCCTGAAATGTCAGTGAATCTGGCAATTTTTGTTCACAGAAAAAGTGGAGAACTAACAAGGATCTCTGGCACAGCCTGCAGTGACTGTATATGCTGAGGCACTAGCAGAACAGCAAGGAAACAGAGGCACTGAAACTTGGTGAAGTTCAATCCCCTGCACAAAATCTTGTATTCAGAGAGTAACTCCTAACGCAGTGCTTAAGAAGGCACCAGGGTACATCAGGACAGTGCTGAGGAAAGGCTACACAAGGCAATCTGTAGCTGTGGTTATTGTGTGGCCATACAGAATCCTCAGAAAAGAAATAAACATGGTAAGAAATAAAGAATAAATCATAATGAAACTGATTTATTCCTGGCATAAGTGGCCACAATTACATTACCTTTCAGTTCTGTCTAAATATGCACCAGAAGGAGCTAAGCTGGATATCCACTCTGACCTAGATGGAGTTCTTTATAGCAGCATTACTGTATTGTTAAAATAATGTTTTAAGAGCCAATTTTTGGTCTTTGCCTTCATTTTTGCACCCTAAAGAAAGCCAGTGAGGTAAATGTCTATTAAATGAATGTGAAAAATGGATGCCTGCTTTCAAATACACATTTATAAATATAACATGCCTTAAAACAGCTTCCCTCCCAAACAGCCCTGCCTTCCAAGCACTGCCTGCCCTGCTGCAGTAATGATCATTCTCTGACCAGCCACAGTCAAGCAGTCTTCCAAAAACAACCTTGTGCTGGTGAGATTTAGCTTTGTCATTGTGGCGTGTCTGCGTTCACTTCACCATATCCTGGTGCTGAGCTGATTTGCTCATTATCAGATTGCTGTTTATTAATCAAAGCAGTAACAATGGGACAGAGGAGCTGGAATACAGCACAGACAGTGCTTCATTTGTTCCAATTGATTTTCCTATCACATTTTATTACTACTATTTGCTTTGTATGCCTTAGGAGGATTGAACTGCACTGTGCAATAGGGGTACATATTTGAATTTATTTTCTTTTTAACTTCTGCTGTTTCTGTTATGATAGTCAGAACTGTTGGCTCTTCCAGCAACTAAGCCATGACCTTCTCTGCTTAGAAACACGCTATGGAGATTTTGTGATAATGAGACTCCACTAGTGTCTGAAGTCCTGCAGGTGGAGTCCTAGGGAAATCCATAAGGGTCATGGATACTGAGCACATCTTGAAATGAGACCTTCAAGATGACATCTTACAGCTTCTCAGCACTGACCAGAGCCACTGCTGTAGCTAAAGCAGCAAGGCAAGAGCTTGCAGTTAGACATATACACACTGCTCAGGCCTGGCTCATCAAGTGGTTTCTGGATGAGGTTGTCTTGCAGTAAATTTAATAGAGATGATGATGTTTTTTCCTTCTTCTTCCTAACTCTTTTCTAATGTCTTAGATCACTGTTCTCAAGCTGGATCCTGAAAACCTCAGCCAGCACATCTAAAATGTATAAAGCCACAGAAGGACTTTTTACAAGGGCCTGTAGTGACAGAGCAAGGGGGAATGGCTTTAAACTGACAGAGGAGAGACTGAGATTGGATATTAGGAAGAAACTCTTCCCTGTGAGGGTGCTGAGGCGCTGGCACAGGGTGCCCAAAGAAACTGTGGCTGCCCCATTCCTGGCAGCGTTCAAGGCGAGGTTGGACACAGGGGCTTGGAGCAACCTGGTCTAGTGGAAGGCGTCCCTGCCCATGGCAGGGGTTGCAACTGGATGAGCTTTAAGGACCCTTCCAACCCAAACTACTCTGTGATTCTGTGGTCAGAAAAGAGCACATTATTACTGTCAGGAGGTATGTGGTGGTTTATGGAAGTTGACACATGGGTCAACAAAAACACAAAGGATTTCACATGCTGTAAGATTGCATTAATCATCTTCTTTCCATAAACAAGACTCAGAACCAAAAGCAACTTAAAAACTGCCTGAAGAAACTATCAAAATCTGTGGTGAAGCTCCTCTTTTCAGCATAGCTAGGATTTCACTCTAGAGATTTATAAGCAGTTCAACAATATTTACTCTGATATTGCCCCATTCAGTGAGTACAACAGGAAACCAATGGTTAGCTGCAACTGTAGGTGTGAGATGCAGTTGCATGGGGAGGTGATAAGAATATGTTTTTTAGCAAAGCTTTGTTTTCTACTTTAATTTTATAACTAGCCTAATTCAGGAATGAGGAGGCAGCAAGCAGTTGGTAGCATTGTCATTAAATAAAGTTCAAACCAGAAACCACAAATGGTCAGCTGAGCTGAAAGTTTCCGCCGGCTCTTCACTGTTACTGGAAACGTAAGAGTCCCTCACACAGGAATTTCTTTCTTATCACATGTTTTATCTTGCTGAGATGCTGCTCTGGAACTTAAGCACAATGTGTGAGTGTGTCCCACACAACCAAATGAGCCTGTACGGAGATGTGCAACATTATCCTATTCGGAAATGTGCCATACGACGTCAGATTTACTAGCAGAATTGCTTCTTCTGTTCTACTAGCTTTTGCGTTTTGGAGCTGAGTCTCAGTACCCTGACCACCTCCTGAAGTACATACAATGTACTTGTCAGCTGTCGAAGTGTCCAAGCAATATGACTTGGAGCTTGTCTGAGGGTTCCTTGTTCTCTAGCAGCTGATGACCTTCAGCAGCACCAAATAATTATTTTCTCGCTGGGTTTTTTCAGCAGCAGCAGGGGTAATTGAATGATTGTAAAATAGGACACTAGGCCATGAGGGGTTAAGTCAAAACTAAAATAATGCCATCTGCAGGAACGCTTTTTTGAGGTCACCATCAGATAAAGGGTTAGGAAATATCAGCCCAGGACTTTAAACATCACAAATGGGTTTCTGCAAGCACAGCTTGTGAGTGATGGGAGGGGGTGAGGAGAAAGGGAGGAGAATAACCGTGGCAGATTTACCCTGGACTAAATTCAGACGCCTGGATAACATTCACTTGAGCAGTATTGATCAGAGTGGAAACATTTAAGTGTCTTTGTTAATCTGGCAGTGTTTCCTTCATGCTGTATTATGATTGTTACTAGAACCTATGATTTACTGTGTCCACCCTGGATCAAACTCAGCAGCTGTATTTCACCAGATGATTTTTTCACCCTTTCCTACTGAAGGGCCTTTATGGCAGCAGAAGTTTTACAACTCTTTAAAAGAATAATATCTCCCTCCAGTGGTGATGTGATACAGCTTTGGTTTACAAAATCAAATAGGCCATGTGAGTCTGAGTAAATGAGGTGCATGACAATACTCTTTGATGTGAAATAATTTTGTGACATGCAGAAGAAGAGAATGACCCTTCATTTTTAGCCACCTATTTTTATAACATTTCTCCCAGTTGAACTACCCTGTCTCCTTGAAAATCCTCTCTTGTACAGCAAATCTTGTTTTAATACTATTCAGATTAAAAAAATAGTTTAATATATGCAAATAGCACTGAATTTCCACTCAATTTGCATGTTCTACTATTTGAATAGTGATCATTTCTAGCTGCTGATTCCCGAGTTGTACAATAAAATACTGGGTTGAGTCCCATCACCCTGTGGCATGAGGTAATACAGTGCTTTAGACCTTCTGTAGAAAAGAAATCTCTTTGGATTAAGCTGATTTCAGTTCAGAAGAGACATATTCATGTCCTGGTCACCTTGTAACAGAATGCCATATGGTACAAGTGTCCTGGGGTGAAGAGATACTGACTTACCTTCCATAAAGTAAATGTAAAGTCAAAAGTCCAAGCATTTTCCAGCACCTCTCCAGCTCTCTGCCTGATTTGTGTGGCCCTTGCTGCGCTCCCCAAGCCCCAGACCTTCCACACCTCTCTGATCATCTCTGAATTGTAGATTCATATTACAAGCTGTAAAACTTGTGCAGTCTGTGCTGTGAGTACTCTCTTGCTCATCCATTTTGTGTTCCTTACTCAAGTTCTCTGTTTTCCCCATTTCTTTCCTCATATTTCCATATCTGACATGAACTTTATAAACTACTTTTCTTAACCTCCCTGTGCCTTGCTCTGGTCCCAGTAGAAACAGTGCAATTAAAATAGCAAGGGAAACAGCAAGGAACATTATTCTATTTAAAAAGAATATTTAGTGTTAATTATGCTTTTCCTTTCAATAGTAAATAACCACTCAGTGCTGAAACTGGAAGACTTGCTCAGAAAGGGCTCCATATGATTATTTGATTATAATATGTCAGTGGTGCTTGTAGTTACCATTCTGCTGATTTCATGGCAAAACAATGGGCTGCGCTGGCTTCAGATTCAGCTGAGCTGTTCGCCTTCTTCTGAGTAGCCTAAATGGATTGAAGAAGACATATTTCAGCATTTCCTTTGAGCTCTCTCATCATCAGAACTGTGATACAGAGTCACTTTCTTCAGTGCTCATGGCATCACAACTGTTTGCTAAAACATCAATATATTTTTGAAGATAACATTTTATCTTGCCTCTTCCAGGAGAATACATTCTCCTTCCATTTATTTTGGGTTTCTGGTTGTACTTTTGCCCTGTCACCCACAAATATTCATCGTATGTTTCTTCCTCCTCCTCCTCTTCCAGCCAAGGTTATAAATTAAAATTCAATTTCATTAAAATCATAAGCAATCATTCTCTGGCTCTCATTAGTAATGATTCGGTGCAGGGGGATCTCGGCTGCTCCCACAACTGTAATTCAATTGGACTTCCCAGCTCTTGTTCACAAACCGCTTGAGCTGCACTTTCTTCCCAAATTTATGGCATCAGCACTGTCCAGAGGTTGAATTACAGCTGCAGGTTTGATCAGGGACTGCATTATTCTGCATCTAATCCCTGCATTCTGACAGCAGCGGGGGGAGCACTGTTGTTTTACAGGAACTGTGCATTGTTCTTCTGCTTTATGTCAGGGGCTGAATTGCCTTTGGAATCAGGGAACTGTCAGCCCAAAGCTACAAGCGAACAACAGGCTCAAAATGACATGGTGTATAAATAACAAACACGGAGACAGTCAAAAGGCAGCACTCCTTCTGCACTCTCCTAAATTACTGCAATGGGGACTGACCACAGCCTGTACTCTTGCATCATCTGGCGCTATCTGAATGTAGTGATGCTCTGAATATATTGCTGAAATGTGACTTCCAGCTTTGCCTCAAAATGAGGAATTTAATATTCACTGGTGGCAGAAAGTCACTTAAACATTGATTAAATATTTCAGCCAGAAGCCATATTCATGCATTCATTTCCACACAAGCCTTTCCTCTTGAGCAGTGACCTGGAGCCTGTGGCATTATTGGCAGAAAGGGTACTTCAGCAGATCAGGAATGGCATGCAGCAGGACTTTTTTCCACAGAGGTAATATGTTACCCATCAGCTCGCAGGACTTTGCCTCCTGCAAGTCAATACACCCCTAACCCTACTTGTACCCACGGTTTAAACCCAGTAGACAACAGAAACCTTTATCCCTCCCAGAAACACAGTATTGTCAGTCAGCTGGCTGAAGCAGGGACTCAGCTCTCAGCTTGGAATTGATCTTCATTAGGAGTAGCAACGTACCCGCCCCAGGCACAATTAACCTCAGCTTAGGACAGGGAAGAAAAATGGTGCACTGCCTTTGAAAGGTTCTCTTGCTTTAACATATCCATATGCATGTACTCCACCAGCACAGAGCAGATCCGTTGCTGGGTTGTGTCAGTATCTACTACTTATTTAATTGAACTTTACTGTTAAATCATTAATGGAAATCACTGAACATGGGGGGCAATAAGGTAGCTTCACCACCATTCTGCTTTTTGTGGCTTCTGCTAATCTTCTCATGCAGTTCTGCTCATTTTAATAGCAGAATTCTGTCATATTCTAGTTTTGCACAGATCCTGGGAGGCAAATTACAAGAGACGCAGAGCGATACCTATTGACTTTAATGAGGGTTGTGTTTTTTTCATCACTACTTGAAGAACTAAGGTCCTTTTATTTTCTTCTGCAACCTTGCCTTTTTTACATGCTTTGTTGATGGAAAGACTCTGATATGAGGCAGGGTATGGGAAATGTCTGCTTTCATGTAACAACTCAGATGAACAGCATTTGGCACTGGATTGCAGCTTTCAGCTGAGCTGTCTGTATCACCTGTTGTGTGCAGTCCCCTGTGGCTGCAGCTTCCTCACACAGGATTCTCAGTCACTTGTTTCCCAGGTGTGTTCCAATGTGTTTTCAGTGTGTTTTAGTTCTTTCATTTGTTCAATTTTTATCCCTTTGCAAACTGAAATATTGGGGGGGGGG
>JBCJKH010027662.1:4254-14585 GCA_039877255.1 Loriculus beryllinus | reverse complement strand
AATTTTCTGGAAGAGAACTGCTCTTTACAGCATACTTAACAGTCCATCCCTATGTACTGCACAGACTCCTGTGCTGCTTCTAGCACTCCTTATTTCTGGCCCTTAGCCCCTTTCACACTCTTCACAGAGCTCTTGGAGCTGCATATATTCCTGTAGACCTGAAGGAAAAAAAAATTTCTATCACAATCTTCTTTTTCAGTGACCACCTACTAAATACTGTATAGTATTTGATATCAACATCCGGAGTATTCCTTGTTTCATGATGCTCAACAGCCTCACAAGTGGAGCTGGTCCTTGTCTATTATTTCTCTAGCTTGGAACCTGTGGCAGTGATTATCTAAAAAAGGAAGCAACCAAGTTTATTGGACGAAGGTCTTCACAGTCCCAGAGAACACCAGGCTATCATTCATAGATGAGTCTGAAGCAGTTTCAGTTATCTACGCTGTAATACATGACTGCTCAGTTGAAGAGGGAAGCTTGGAACAACATACGGTACCAATTACTCACATACTCCAGTAAGCAATACTTTTTCTTTTTGGATACAATTTATCTGTATTCTTGGCAGCTCAACTGTCTGTCTCTCTCCTCTCTTGAGGAATACTATCACATGTAGATGCTATTTATACGCCAAGCAAATTATTTCTGCAACCATATTCTTCACGGTAAGCCTATCCTTGTGTCCCATCCAAAAGGTAAGTGTCACAGTTTGTGACTGTGAAAGATGCCTTGGCACTTTTTGCAAAGTAAATGCAGAGTCTTGGCAAAATTTCACCTTTGGTAATTGCATTCTGACTATCTGTAGTTCTTTCCTAACAAACAGCTGATAAATTCTAACCCAGATGTGACTGGTAGTGTATTCCAGGTTCCGGGAAGCTATTAAATCAAAGAACAAACTTAACAATGAGCACCCTAATGATAAGCCTCATTTTTCACGTTGTCTGCTCTGCAGGTATTTTTATGGTCTTTCTCAGCTCCCAGAAACACATCACAATAGCTGGACTCAATAGAAATCCCAGGAGTAAATCTCTGCAGACACTCTCTCTTTAAACTGCTGGTCAAAACCCCAGAGAATACCAAAGGCACATTAAAGTTCGTTTTCTTCAGCATACAGCAGCACTCGGTAGCATTCAGTTACCTCCCATTGAAAAGTTTCCAACACTCAGCTAAAAAGAAAGTCCCAGAACCACATGGGTAGTAGTGCCAACTACCAGCTTCCAACAAACAGACCTAAAGGGAAGCAAAAGTTTGATGTATTTTAGAATAATCATTTTGGCATCCTTTGCAAAAGCCAATTACAAAACAGCTTCCTCCAGGAAAAAATAAAAAATAAAGAAACCAACACACATAGAAACTGCTGCAAAAATCCCCCAGATGACATAAACATCTTCCCATCCTTGCGTTATGTCTCAGGGTCCATTAACTACAACCAGTTTGGAAAGGAGTCCAACATGCTATGAAAAGCACTTTTTAAAAGCAGAAAAACAATGACAGCAGGATTATGAGGTACCATCTTTATCATATGCCAATGGGACATCCTTGCTCAGTTTATCAATTTCCAAACAAGCCCCAAGCAGTGGTGGCTCACACGGGATCTGAAAAGGAAGAGGTGTTCGGAATAGCTCATCACTTGTCGCCACCCCCAAGGCTGAACACTTGTCACAGTGTCACGTATTGCCACATACTTGGCAATTTATTGCAAGGAGAGTGCTGGATGTTCAATAGCCCTCCTGAAATAATGCTTCCAACTTTTGAAAGCAATTTTCTAGGCCATCTAGCTGGGAATGTCACCTTCCAAATGTGAAGCAAATAGCTGCTGCCTTTTCAAGCTCTAAGAGAGCACAGCTTTCTATAGTAGAGCATTACTTTTTATTAAATATATATAGCAGTGATGGCACAGGCAAAATGTGGTATTTTTCATAACTTCTATCAATATATGAGAAGAATTATGTATTTACTCTCTAAATCTAGTTCTACACATTTTTTCTTTAACTAAAATCAATAATATTTGGTTTAAACTAGAAAGATCTAAGCACATGTTTCAAATTAAGATAACACCCAAGAAGTTTAAGAGAGCTGAGTCAGGGCATACACAAGGCAAAGCTGCTCTGGCCAGGAAGTCTGAATATCAGGAGATGCGGGCTGGATATCCATCTCCACTGTGCGTCTCTTAAGATGGGGACACTGTGACATCTCTAGCCTATGATGTATTTTATTTCCTATTTGTTATTAGCTGTCTGACTGTGCTGTGTACTTAGACAAGTATGGCCCAGGACACCCTCCAGAGTTTTTTTCTCTTCAAGGCTATAATATTTATGTGGTATAGCTGAAAATAATGTCAGCTGGGGACTGTTGTGTATTGTTTCTTTCCTTGGGTGTGCAAATTGACCATTCTGTTGTTCATCAAGAAGTCCAATATACCTCCATTTCTTCTCTCAAGTTTCTATCTAGGCTGTGGTTACACCAGGAGGAAAGCATTCGTGAGAGCACAGGCATGGCTCCAGGAAAGACCTGCCAGGGAGGAGGTGGTTCCAGCTTAACAACTGGTTCAAGGCTCTGCAAGCAATTAAGTGAGAGAACCCTTAAGCAGCCATGCAATTTTTCTGGTTTCTGTGACTAGGAAAACTATAGAAATGTTTAAAAGATGAACTTTAATACATTTTGAAAATGAAATGAAACAAGAGACGATCTTGTGTACCAAGATTTTGGAAGAAAAATGCTGAACCCAATACAAGATCTGAGCAGCAGCATCCCCCTTATTGCAGGGTTCCTACACGACAGTTACAGGCATAGAAAATACCGCAGATAAATCCCTTCCACTCCCTTCACTGTCTCTGGTACCTGCATAGTGAGAGAAGGACAGGAAATAGACAGCAGGCAGAGGATCTCCTTACCCGTCACAGAGAATCCCCAGGCAGCTCTTCATTTATAAGAGGAAGTTATGAATTTGTGACCAAATAGTAGTCTACCCCACCGTACAGCTCCATGTTGATGGCTTTTTAAATTACTTCTCTATTTACCAATGAAAGGACAATTTCCAGCAGGTCTTGTTCATCCACAGAGACAGAAGCAAAGCTCTCTGCATTTCACTATAGCAGTATTTGGCTTTAGGAAGGTTTTCCTAGCCACCTTGTGTCTAGATTTCAAGCTGGGAACACTGTGGTCCTACAGAGTCACAGTATTTGTAAAGGAGCTAACACTGTCTCTCAGGTTCATCCATTCATTTGGGAGCTTTTTCCCTTATACCAAGAGCATGACTGAAACTCCAGAAGTTTGGAGGTAAAATACTGTTCCCTTTAGACAGGTCTCAAAAGCCTCATCTGAAGTAAGACAGTATTAGTCCCAAAATTCTAGCCTCAGAAAGGGGAGGCTGAAGAAATACAAGCACTTTTTGGGAATACAGCATTAATCTTGGAAGGGAGAGCATTCAAAAGACTGAGAACCATCCCAAAACAAATCCTGACCTATATAATATAATAGGTTTTGTTTACTGAGGCATGAGCAGATACTACATCAGTGATTTAAGTGAATAGGCTGAGTGCCAAAGCTATCAATGGAAATTTATCTGCTTATGCTGCTGGGAAGCTCTGCTCTTTGCACAGCATTCAGTGAGGTGTAAAATGAGGACTTAATGTTACTTGCTTGGACTCATTTCAAATGCAATTGCTGCACCTGTTCATACCAACACACACACACAGAGCAAATGCTTCTATTTTTCACAGGACCCAGTACAATAAAACCTGGATTGAAATAATAAAGCTATGATTTATATCCCTACCCATTTCTTTATTTTTTACTAATCACCTCCTTTCTAAAATGCATTCACTTTCCCTAAAGAAAAAATAAGATCATATCTGTTTCTGCCTATTCAGACAATAAGCAAATCCTCACATCTTCCCTCCACAGAAAACTTTCTGTACTGCATGACACTGAACATGAGCAACATACCCTGGCTCCTCTGAAGTCATCTCTTCCAAGTATTAAGAGTCCCCATTTCCTGCTTAAAGAATGATGCACAGACATCAACTGTATACCCCTCTGAATGCAATAAAATAACAAGAGGCAAAACAATTCTGATTTCTTACCAGACAAATAGGAATTCTTATCTGCCCAGCCCAGGCAGAGGGAAGTGTTCTCTTCTGTGATTTAGCTCCAAGCCAATCTAAAGCAGTCAGAGTGGACTGGCTCCAAATGCAGTCAGAGTATAGGGACTGTGCGGATGAGGGCCTGGTTCTGTTAAGTAGTGAATATCCTCAGCTTCCATAGGGAGCTCATGCTGCTTTGAAGGGAAAGGGCATTTGGCAAAATCCAGCCAATTTTAACAAACAGCACATGATGCCATGAAGCTATGGCAATAAGGAGAAAAATAGTCATCTCCCTATAGCTATCATAATTTGGTTTTAGTGATCAGCTTTGAAGCAGCAGAGAAAGTGAGCAACTTGAGTGACATGCATAGGATTGCTTCATTCCTTAAGCATCGTTCTACAAGCCATTCAAGCACAGACAAATAAAACCAGCTCACCCACCACTGACAACCATGGACCTGAAAACCTCCAGATGTTGTTTCCAAGCAAGGCCAGGTTGGACAGAACTTGGAACAACCTGATCTAGTAGAAGGTGTCCCTGCCCATGGCAGGGGGTTGGAACTGGAGGAGCTTCCCTTCCAGACCAAACCTTTCTGGGATTATAATTTTTCTAAGAGTGTGTGTTGTGAGTTTTCCTGGTGCTCACCACATCTCACAGCTCAGAGATACTGGGAGAAGAACAAAATGTTTCAGGCCCATCAGCTGCTATGGATAAAGCTTTCCATCAAGGAAGGCAAAATAAATTCTTTTGCCTTTTTTTTCTTTAATAGAGCAAATAAACTCCAAATATAGTTTCCTACTTGTGTAAGCATTCACTGAAATACCTCCAACCAGGAGAGGATGGACTACATGAAGAAACCACCATTTTTAGACTTTCATAATTCCTATCTTCAAACCATACAACCTTTTACACTGCTACCTCTGAAAAAGAAGATACTAGCACATGTATCAAACTCTTAATAACCTTATGGGGTAACCACATTCAGGGCAAGGCTGGTACATTGTTTAAGGCAGCAAAATTTTTCCTTGCTTGTCACAATTGAGAATGGCCAGTGCTATTTTGCATACACTTACAGGCTGTTTTTTCAGGTTTGGTCAGAAAAGGCCATCAGCAAGTCACCACTTACCTCAGCAAGAGATGAGGGGAAACTGAGGAAAGCTGGTTTCTCTTTTGCTATGGAAGCGCTTTATATGACTTGGGTGTCAAGTGGTAAAATTAAAAAGAAGAGAGTAAAACCTGTCTATTTCTTGCAACTAATAGGGAGAAAAAACCCAACAATCTATAGTAGCCTTAATTTTAAACAATATATGATGTTTCCAATTCATTCACAATAATTGCAAGGGGAACGTCAAATATTTATGTCAAAGATTTTATATGTCATTAAGAGGGTATTGATAAAAGATCATCAATGAATTACATTAAATAAGGTGGCTGAATCTTTCCAAAGGAGCCAAAAAGCCGTATGTGTACATTTCAGTGGGATTAAGGTGTCTGTCTTAGACTTCTAAGGAAGAGAAAAAAGTACCTTGACTGATTAATGTCCACTTTGGCTCTGAAATACTACATTTAATTATGTTTTGGTCTAATGGCTGGCATAGACTAGGAAAGGAAAGATGTAATCCCCTTCCTGCTCTCATCTACATCTGTCAATCATATCCACAAATAGCACTACCATTTTTAAGATCCATTGGACCAAATCTTGAAGCCTTTTATTAGCAAAGAAATTTCCATTAACAAAGAGTGTTCCGCACATGACAGCACTCCATACCTTGCATAATTCAACTGCTGAATATAAACTACTGTTTGTAACTCTTCCAGTATTCAATTTTTATTATGCATAACATACTCCAGTGCATATAACAGCTCTTTTTAGGGCTTATCACTGCAAGATGACAAAGTGTCAGCTTTAAGCCACCCTTGAAGATTCCCCCTCCCTGTAAAGATGCCAATCTGAGATTCCGCAAGCAAAGGCATCTTGGTGTTCTATCACATGTCAGCAGCTATAAACAACAGCCTGGAGAGTGCTTTCCCTCCCTCTTCTGTAAACAAAGGAAGTCTTTATTCCTGTAGTAGTAGATCTTTCAAGAAAGCTGTGAATCCTGACTGCTACATGGCAGAGATAACTCTTGCTCCTGCTAAATAGAGTTCCTTAGAAATAAACCACGATGTTGGAGACATTTATTTGCAAGACAGTTAGACATCCTCAAACAAAACTCATTCTATAGCATATTATGCGTTTCAGATTCTTCCGCACATCCAACCAGTGATGGAATTTCACCTCCAATTTTAAGGAAGCAGTCATTGTTATTCAAATGAAAGAGAGCCTTGTTTTAAATCGAATGAAGATTATTTCACTTTGCTTTTTTAGAACTGTAAATCTGTGGAAGCAGTAGTGACATGAGGTAGCTGGGATTGAATTAATCTCATAAAACCAATAAATGGAAGCAGCATTCCTTGGTGATATTCACCTGCCATAAAGAACAATAGTGGATTACACTTTCCTGGTGAAAATAAGGATTCTCCCCCACAATACATGACAGAAACCATGCTGTTAACCAGTCAACATTTTAAGCTCCTCACAAGCTTGCCTAAACACACAGAACTGCACTGTCCACTACAGTAAGTGCACCAAGGTCAGTGGAGATAGAGCTTTCTGCAAAGATCTCGGGGTTTTCTTATTTGCACTTCCAAATTCTCTTCCACCTCCCCAACTTCCACTACAGAGCTTCCTGCTGGAACACCAACACTCATTTCTAGCAGCCATGCACCATCTTTAAAGTAGGAACATCCTGGAGAAAAACCACTGTACAGCTAACATTCATAGCTAGGACTACAGAATAAATCATGTTACAAACACTGGCAGAAGATAAACAGCTACACAATTACTGCACACACACACACAGCAAGTGCCCCTAAGAAATACCACACAAAGGAGTGTGTAATCAGCCCAGCCCAGTAGAAAAGACAAGTGAAGGTAGTGAATCTACAGAGAGACTCACAACGTATTTCACACAGAAACCATCTTAGCATAATCATTGATCATATAAGTATAGTGGAATGCATAGTACCCATTTAAACCTTTTTACACTAGCCATTCTCTCCTGAAGTGCATGAATAAAAATTACGAATAAAATGCTTTGGAGACAGACACACATTTTGCTTTCAGCCACAAGATAGGCTGATACACTTCATGTCTGGCATGTGTAATAATCACTTGTGTTCCTCTGCCTAACCCTATGTTAGTTATTAAACAATTCTTAGGGCTTTTTTTGTTTGCCCCTCACCACTATTTTTAAATGGACACAGCATTCCTCAGTTTTCTGCCTGATCCAGAAACAAGCAAGAAGTCTGAGGTACTGCAATTTGAGATTGTTACCTGCTGCTATTCAAAGCTCCTCAGCTGCAAGCTCTTCTCTCAGACCTCACATCAAGGGGCCCAGTTCCAAATCCCATTCCTGCTGGGCAAAGCTGATTATTCAGGGCAGACCTGCTTGTTACCATCTAGCTAAAAACTAACAGACCAAGCGGGATAAAATGGTGCAGGAAGGAGGAAAAAAACCCAAAAAATAAAAGAAATGCCCACAGTTATGGTCCTTGGACATTCCTTAATCTTAAAGGTCCACACAGGAGCAACCACTCTTGCAGCACCAAACAGGAATCATTTCAGCACCACTTCTGCCACCATTGCCAAAGTCTCCTAGAAGCAGCCAAGCAGGCAGGAAGCTGCTTTCCAAACAGGACACCCAAAGATAATGCTAAACTCTTTTCACTGTGACCATTCCTTTGTAGTATTACTTCCATGTCTTTCTACCCACAAGGGAAGTACAAGTGGTGTATGTATCTTTGTGCAATTACAGCTCTTTTTCCTCTTTCTGTGCTCCAACAACAGGAGGGCATTTGCTGCCAGATTAGCTGTCCCCAGGCTGTACACCTTTGTCATCCCCAGGAAAACTGCCCATAAGCCTGCACACTTCTTTCTTTGCTTTCTGATATGGTTATCAACATTAGCCATCATCAGTGTGATTGACTGTCTGCATGGAGCAAGGCGGCAGCTTATCTTGACTGTAAATACGTGAATGTGATTAATCCCCACAATATGCTGTGGTGAAAAGCTGCAATAGCTTTTGAGGGAGCCTGAACATTTCAAGACAACATCTACATAACCTTTAAAGGAAGTTATCCCCTTGCTCCTCCATCTCACCTCTAACATCAGCACATCCATAAATGTAAAAAATTCATCTGCAGCTACCACACACATGGCTTTTACTTAACAGGTACATGGACACGCACACAGTCAGCTGCCTTATCTTAGGCACCTCTCAGCAATTCTTTTCTTTGACTCCCTGAGCAAATCCCAATGTAAGCAGCTCTGTCCTTGCAATGCAGTTCTGTTGCAATGTCGTTCTGTCGCAATGTCCTATAACTTCAAAAATAGTGGTAAAAAGAAAATATAGTGGAAGAAAATCCAGTATCTTACAGGATTCACTCATAAAACACTCGTTCCTCAAATAAAATAGCTTTTGTGTTACTCAGAAGACAAGGCAGCAAGTTCTTATATAAAGAAGAAAAGAACAAACTAAACAGGGTTTCCTTTCTTGTACTGTCAGCACTGGCACAGACGTGATCTGCAAATAATAGCGTGTGGTGTTTCAAATAGACTTTAAAAGAATTATCCAGGAAATCTGTGAAGTTTCTCAAAGGTCCAGCTAAGCATTTCCTAAACCATATTTGTCCATTACTAAACTGCTTGGGCTAAGATATACGTACTCTTTTAAAGTAAAATAAATTCTTTGTTAAAACCTTCCCCCACCCTGAAGATTTTACCTCCATAAACTACTCATTTATTTTTTTTGCAATCTGCATAAAGACAGAAGTGAAATATAATCCTGAAGCTCAATTTTCAATATAAACCAGTAAAAAGCTATAATAAATTCTGCCAGTCACAGTTGAGCTCACTTTCATAGGAGGTATTACACTGAAACAAATCAAAATGGTCCATAGCCTCTCTAAATTGCTTTTGAACATCATCCTTGAGCACCTCCAATTCTTTATCATTTATATCAAACGCAATTTCCATTGAGACGCCACTAGTAGTATGTTGTAAATCTGTCAAGTCCCTTGGAGACCCTTGGCAACCACTTTTATCAATCTAGCACCTCTTTGGAAACCCTTGTTGTGAAAAATCAAAATCATCCTTATACTTGGTGGCAATTGATATACTTGGAGTAGCTGAATGCCAGTGTGAGAAAACAATCTTCCTCGGAGTCCTCCGAATGTTGCTGTGAAGTAGAGCCATCAATCTCCTTCTGCAGCCAACCACAAAGATGAAATTCTACCACGTTACCTATGCACTGTGAGACAGTGCTGCTTCCTCACGAAGGCTAAAAGGCTGCTATGAGCACTTGAAAAGGGAGCTCTGAACCATAAAACACGACAATGTCTATTTGGTTGTGTTCAGAAAAACCAGCAAAACCCTTCCTCTGCTCCTTAAGGGACCCAGGGCCTGCTTCACAACCAGCAAAAACTACTTTTGATCCATTCAAGTCACCGACCTTTCCAAGGTAAGCATTTGGTTCTCTTTCCGGCTGTTTTCTTCAGAAATACTCATTCTTGGTCCCTTCTCAGCTACACACGCTGCTTATTGGAATGTTATTGCATTCAATGCAGCAACTATCTTACATGCCAAAGTTTTTGCAGGCTTCGGGGCTTTTGGCAGGATAGGGGAGGTGGCAGCAGTTGCATTTCCTATCAGATCTGCACTCCTAAAAATCTATTCAGCAACAGGGTGTTAATCATTACTTTATAATCACTTGACTCCTACAGCTTTAGTACAGTAAACAAGGTAGCTGTACAGAATATTGTGCACTAGATGCTATACAAGACCTTAGCAATCAGCAGCAGCTTTCAGATTCAGTAGAGTTCAGCCAAGAAAGTTCACCTAAAGAATAAGGTGAAAGTCAGTACATTTGGTAACCTGGACAACTCTGCACACAATGACAGCACCACCTTCCCTGGCTTTCACCTGTGTCTGTTATCTAGCCCCTCAAACTCTACCTTCTTCAGAAAAAGCCTAAGTTGAAAAGACATCATCCTATAAATTCAGTCCCTGCCTTTATTGAATTTAGCACCGTTTTGACACTGACAATCCCTGGGTGCAATGCAATACACTTATAAACATCAACATCATAATACTACAGAGTCCACACATTCCTGAGCACTGCAAGCCAGGCTGCTGCACTGAGACATTC
>JBCJKH010027652.1:13757-41891 GCA_039877255.1 Loriculus beryllinus | reverse complement strand
CCCTGCACCAGCTCTGTTGCCCTTCTCTGGCCCTGCTCCAGCACCTCAATGTCTCTCTTGTAGTGAGGGGCCCAGAACTGAACACAAGATTTGAGGTGCAGCCTCACCAGTGCCCAGTGCATTTAATTATACTCACTTAGACTTCAGTCTAATATATCTAATATAGAGAGTCATAATTTCAAATGGCTTATTTTAAGGCAAAGCATATTTCTCTGAAGAAAAAACGTTTCAAATAATAACCAGTTTTTATCTTTAGTAGCACACAAACTTAAAGCAGTTGAAATGACAGTTAAAGAGAGGAGCATTCATTTCATTGGAGAGCAAATCCCCAGGTCATCCAAAACACGTCGTCAAGGGGAAGAAATACGTGAACAAAACGAAACCATTGCTGAGTGACACTAGACATCCAGGTTTAACTGCTTAATGCAGGCCATTTGTTAGGAGCATCTGATGTTTATTTGATTCTGAAAAAAACTATGATAGGTGAGTCATTTTTCTTTAGTCTCACTGTAACAGAGAGGGGTTTGTGGTCTGGTTTTGTTAGTGTGAATGCAGCTTCTATATCCTTATGGATAATTATATCCAACTGGAGGAGAGGGTGGGTGCAGGAAGGGGACTCAGTTTGAGCATCTGGTCGCTGCCCTGCCTGTATCCATCCAACTCAAACTCCAGGCCATAAGGATGTGAACAAGCCTGGGTTCATCACCTGGGTGATTAGTTTGATGTGACAAGCACTATGATGAATATAACGGGTTTGAATAGGAGCTGGTGTGTCCAGTTTAGTTTGGAATCCAACAGCAAGCAGGGAAATGGCTGCAAAATTTGGTGCAGATTGACTGCTTGCTGTGGCTGTTACTCAGGTTAGGAGCTGACATTGTCCCTACATTGTGCTTACTTCACCTTTGCTTCTGCTGGACACTGCTGTCCTTTGTTCAAAGGCTCCCTGCTTGCTGTGGGGGTCATGGGTTAGCTTGGTGGCAGCTTGCTTTTGAGTCCTGCTGGCCTGTAAGAGAGGCAGTGTTCATAAGATCAATGCCTGTTTAGTCAGGCATTGGAATAGGCTTCCCAAGGAAGTATTATAGGAGTCACTGTCCCTGGATGTGTTTAGAAAATGTGTAGATGAGGCCCTTAGTAACATGGGTTAGTGGGGGACTGGGCATTCCTGCAGTAACAATTGGACCTGATGATCTTAAAGGTCTTTCCAACTTTGTTGATTCTATGATTCTATGGTTTTATGATTCCGAAGCCATGAAGATTGTTACCAGCATAAAGCAGAAGCTTAAGAAAATCCAGTGCTTTTCCTTCAGACCTTGACTTTTGAAGTAAATGCAAGTTGGGAGTCTTCTTGGGAATCATTTAAATCCCAATGGATATGCAGTGTGGAGGGCAGCATGAAATACGTGTGTTTGTTGTATAAATGTCCCTCTTATGGATGTAAATATGGTGTGAGCAAGGCATTTGCAGGTCATATCGGAATTCTTTCTGGTGCTGAGGTAGTGCTCTTGGAGTATACGATCAATAAGGCATTTCACAATGTCCTTCCTGCTCAACATAGTACTTCAGGTAAATAATGGCCTTTCGATGGGCATCTTCTTTTGGGTGAGATGTAAAGGAGGTTGATATTTTCATGGGCAGCACTTTAGAAAGATGTTCTTCTTGAAGGAATCAGGTTTCCTGTCACCCAGGTACCAGAAAGGATTCTGCTGCAATAGAAATCTGCCATTGTGCTTTGTCTACAGACTCAGAGGGGTGACACTGTTTGAAAACCTCAGATATGGAGGGCTTGGGTTGACCAGGAAAGCTGTGAATGTTCCATCCCTAGTGGTGTTCAAGGCCAGGTTGGGCAGAGCCTTGGGTGCCATGGTTTAGTGTGAGGTGTCCCTGCTTATGGCAGGGGGTTGGAACTGGATGATCATAAGGTCCTTTCCAACCCAAACTATTCTATGATTCTATGAATTACTTTGGTAGGAGAGTAAAGGTCTATAAACACCCCCACGCCTTGAGAATTTGCTTGCTAGATGATGCTTGGTAGATGCTGCACCTACCTGCCCCATGCTTTCTTTAGCATTGCAGGTGCTATACAAATCCATCCTTCCTTCCTTCCTTAAATGGATGTAAAACCCATTCCGCTCTCCTGGAATTCCACAGCAGTTTTTACGATTCATTCCAGTGAGGTTGCAGGTATTTGTGTGTGTTTCCACCAGCTCACACTCAAGAGTAACAGCTGAGCTGGTCTGAAAAGGGGGTTTCTTACAGAGAAAAGAAGACTTGAACTCTGCTGGAAATGCTTTTGTTTGGCAGTGGCTGGGAAAGGTTGTTCTGGGACTGATTTAGAGATCACTGGGTAATCTTATGCACATTCCCTCAGGGCAACCATAAGTTAAGTGATGAAAATGTCTGCATGTTTTACACAGGGACTGGGGGAGAGGCAGCAGTACTGGAACAACACACAGAGCCCCATACGGACAGTGCCGTTGCTGAGGGAACAGGATGCTCTCCCGTGGGAGCACGCACAAGCCCAGTACTTGAAGCATGCAAAAAGAAGCATCAGTGTCATGGAGCTGAGCATGTGCAGCACTTTTGCAGTAGCTTTGCTGCAACAGGCAATGCTAAAACCATCCCAGTGCCTCAGAGAACTTCCTCATGGGAGATGTGGTCCTTCTCCAGCTTCCTGCATGAATCTGCCTGCCCCAAGCTGGACTCAGGCAGTGCTTATGATGTCTGCTTGGTGTTTTGGAGCTGTGCAGAAGAATGGCTGTTGTTCCTTGCTTATCTGCAGAGAGCTGCTTTGGGGTATGCCCATGTGTTGGTTCAGGAGCTGCCGTGACAGATGCAGTGCTTCACTAGGAGACATCCGTGGTCATGCTGCTGCTCTGAAGCCTACAGTGCTTACACAGGGCTCGCTGCCAGTGCCAGGGAAAACAACTTCTCCCCTGCACGTGCTTCTGGTTTACATCATTTACATACGGATGTACAGCACATAGGCAGCCTCCATCTCTTCCAAGCCCTCATTCCTCCTCTGCCTATTTGTGATGATGTGCTTGATGTGGCTGCCTCTTCGTGCGTGTGTGTGTGTGTGACATTAATGGTCTTAAACATAAGGGACTGGGTGTGAGGAAAAGGAGAATGGAAACTGCAAGTATTTTACTGAGCTTGGATACCAGAATAATCCTGACAATTAACTATGGGAAAGCTCCAGAGCTGGGTTTTTTCTGCCATACATTTGTTTTCAGTATAATTGAGGAGAGGCCTTCCTACTTGTTGCACAGCAGCCATGCCCAAGGGGACTTGGTTATAACGAGTTCCAGAGCAGGGTGTCCCTTCTGGGGTATCTGTGTGCTTTGCCCATAAAACTTGCAAGGCACCCCCTCTAAGATTAACATTAAAAGGCAGCAAATGAGCTCCAAAGGCTTGTCTGATGAATGGGGCTCTTTGTTCTGGAACATTATCACCCACGAGTGAGCCTGTGGGGAGATTTATAGTGAGATTTCAAGCTACTAAGGAAGGAAGGCTGCTTTGATTAGCCAGGTGGCAAAGCACTACAGCGCAGCAGATAAGGATGGCCATGCAAGCAAGCCTATGGGTATGTGCACAATACTTAGAGTATTACTGTGTGGTTTGCACTGCTCAGTGCTGCTGTGCCTGGGGAAGGTGGTTTGCCAAAGCCCAGTATGTCCTGGGGTTTGGCTATTGCAATTCCAGCTTTCTTGGGGATGATTCTAGTTGGCTTGTTGAGGTCTCTGGAGAGCCACTGTGTCACTGAGGGCTGTTGGAGCAGCACCACACAGCTCTGCACTCTTTGCTTTCATGGTCATGATCTACAGAATCTCTGCTGCTTTCATCCCTAAAGCACCTGGGTATTTTGCTCATGTCCAAAGCTGCCTGGATTAAGGAAGGTGCTTCGGATGGTGCCAGCAGGATGTTGGTGTGAGGAGGGACCATTGACTCTCCAAAGGCATGGCTTGCAGAGCCTGCTGGAAGGAGTCAAAGTAATAAAGGACAGTGTTGGCGAGGCAGGTGAAATAAAGCCAAAGGCCTTGGTCAGGCTTCTCTGTGTACTGAACCGATCCAGTTATCCTCTGCAAGCAGGTCAGGATGGGATCTCTGCTTGCTCTTCTGCTCACTCTGGCTGTAAATAGCTAAATTGGAGTAAGAATGGATCTGTGTTGCAGAGGTTGGGAGCTGAGGCAAAGATTTCTGATGTTTGAGAAATCAAGGCTGATTTCTCAATGGAGAGAGAGTTTTGTGTTGCTTAAGATCAAGCAGGAAGGCTGTAATGGTGCTGGGGTATGAGCCTGTTCTTGCTTCAGTCTAGTCTCAAACAGGGTTTGCCCTATGGAAGAGTTTCCTTACATTGTGCTAATTCTGCCATGCAAGAAGGCAGGTTTACGGCATGTGTTCACTCTAGAGTGCTTCCAGTGCTAATGAATTTGAGTAATCAATATTGTGCGGGTTCTTCTCACTGGAAAACAATAATATATCAAACCATGCCATTTGTGCTTGTTCTTTGCAGAATGTTTTCTGTTCTGTCAGTCTAAACACCGAGAAGTATTTTAAACAGATGTAGGCCATCAGTTTCTATAAACATCGTAATTGTTTGGCACCACCAATGCTTACATTTCAAGACGCAATTTGCAAGGATCCGCACAGACACCAGGCACACACTTTCTGCCCTGCACAGAAACACAGTTTACATCCCATTAGAGGCCTGTAACCTTCCTCCTATAAAACTTGCTTTAGCTTCAAGCCTGGCACCAAACAATGCCCATTATCCTTGCAGCTTTATATAGCTTCATGCTGCATGCTCAGCCATTTTAGCATGCTTGCTCGGTGGGGTTTGATAGGAGGATGTGGTTTGGATTCCACCCCGAAAGCTCTTTGTTCTCATTACCCTGCTGCAAACTGGATGCAATGTTATTGGCACCTTGAGCTGCTCAGGGCTTATCAGGAGAAAATGATATAATTGGTTTCTCAGACCTCAGTTCACTCTGTGATTCTATGATTTACCCACAGCTTTCTATGAACTCCAGTCAATGGGCAATGATGGTGCTGATGTTCATAATGCCATCCCCTGGAAGCAGTGGAGGTGTGGTCCTCAACTCGCCCTCTCATAAAAATGATGGATTGAGCTGCAGAGAGGGAGGGGTGAAAGGAAAAGACGGGTAATATCCATGCTAATAAATCTAGTGTGGCAATTAACATGGCCTTAAAAATGTGTCTTATCAGCACAAATGGAAATGCAGACGAGAGCAGCAGCCAAGTGCTGCTCTGTGTTTATAACCAAACAGGATGGGCTCGGCATTAGTCAGGGACTGCTGGCCAAGCCCATGGCTCCCCTGGACTGGGGTGAACTGCTCTCCCTAAGCTATCTTTCATCTTGAGCTCATCTGCAGCTTAGCTGTTCTTATTCCATGTAAGCCTGCAATGTGGTGGTGAGGTGGTTGCCAGTACCTCAGGTCCTGTTGAAGTGTTTCTGTTATGATGATTCCTTCTATTAGCCTTATCTGGTAGGTCCAAACTGGACACCTTTGTGCTGCAGACCAGTGACAGCAAGTGGCCTGAAGGCTTAAAGCAATTCAGGGCTTTGCTCTACATCGTTGCTGTCTCAAGCCAGCCCCGTATGCATTCTCCTCCTGTTAGGAAATAGTAAGTGGCTACAGTAAAAAGAGGTTTTGCTGATAGCATACGTTCAGCTCACAGGCTCATTTCTTAATATGCTTTGGCTCCAGCCTCTAGCTGAGAAACCAGATTGCTAAAGGATCAAAAGTGTGGATAAATATACGGTCAGGGCATTGTGTAATTTTTGCCTCAGTGTGAGATACAGGGAAAGCTGTGAATACCACCACAGACCAGAGAAAGCAACTGCGGCTGTCCTCTCTGACCCGCTGCAATAAGAGCTTCAGTTCACCTTTCTACCCAGTATCAATTCTGGCTCAGTTTAGTGTTGAGAAAGGCGTTGTCTAGATCGTGAAGCACAGATGAGGCATTGCCCTCTGCGATGGAGAGGCAAAGAGAAGAGCACCAGAGAAGTGTTTTATCTTGTCCATTTCCAGGTGTCTAACATAGTTTAGGCTGGTCATCAGTCCCTGTATGCAAGGGAGAGACAAAGGTTGCTCTGTAAGGCTCTTGCCTGCACATGAGGCTAATTCCTGCTCTGAATTGCTCACTGGAAGGAAGATCTCTCTCTCTCTACAGAGATTAAAAAGAGATTGAAGGAAGATCAGACACCTACTATAGTTGCTTATACAACATGATTAAAGCTGTCTGGGGCAGACGTTCTTTTTCCTTTGCCCCCAGTGATGAAGTCCTCAGTGACAAAGGTTTCTAGGGAATCTGGTGGGCTCCTCCACGGTGCAGGGGACAGGTCCCCGCAAGAATAAAGGGACCCTTTTTCCCAGAGGGCACTGAACTTCACCCAGAAGAAAGCTTCCAAGCATCTACAAGGAAAGCTAAAACTGGAACAAAAGGCTGGAGTTGATGGAAGTGGGTTGTGGTTGCTCAGTGGTCAAAAGTTTGCTCTTCCATCTGTGCACAAGGGTCATATTCTAGGAATTCCTGCTCATGTCACTGGGAATTCAGCCTGAAATAGACTCCCTTGGTCAAAGGAGAAGAGAGAGCCTGGCTCAGGAGTCAGAAGTGCACAGAACTTGGCCTCGGACAGTTTTGCACTCTGTGACCAGGGCAGAATCTGTTGTCAAGCTTTCCTCAAGAGTCACACTTGTAAATGGGAAGGAGCCCAAACTGATCACATGTTGACTGCCTGCTCAAAGACAGCTGGGTCTCCCTGCCAAGTGGATGCTTGGGGAGGTCTGCTCCTGGAAAGCTCCCTGCTGCCCACGTGCACATCTTCCTCCAGAGAGCAGCCATTTCTCAATCCTGGCTCGGCCAACAGCTCTTTCCAAACTTGGGGTCAAAGGAGTCATTGAGCCTTATCTCCATCTGCACCAGGGTCAGCAGCTCAGCAGCTGATGCTCTGCCATTCAGCTGTCCCTTGCCTTTTAACCAGGGTTGGTGGCAGTAAACTCTATCTGAAGGTGTAAGAGTTTCTTTGTGGTGGCTTCTGGCTTTCTGTGGTCTATAGAGGGGGAAAATGTCTTTGACTGTGACCTGAGCATGCCTCTGGCTTTGTATTTTGGGGTAACATAATAGGCATAAACATGGGAAAATAGTATGTACCTTCTGTTCTTTCACTGCACTGATGGATTGGGTTCAGACTTACACCGGGGAAGTTCAGGTTCAATACAAGGAAGAAGTGCTTTACTGTAATGGTGGTGAGGCACTGGAATGGGTTACCCAAGGAAGTTGTGAATGCTCCGTCCCTGACAGTGTTCAAGGACAAGCTGGATGGATCTTAGGCGACATGGTCTAGTGTGAGGCATCCCTGCCCATGGCAGGGGGTTGGAACTGAATGATCTTAAGGTCCTTTCCAACCCTAACTATTCTATGATTCGATATTGGAGTTCCTCCCTCTAATGAAGCATACCTGGAATTTCTCACTCTAGAGGTTAAACTGAATTCTTGGTCAAACAAATCCTCTGAAGATACTGCTGTAGGGTTTTAGGTATCTCCATGCTTGCCAGCACTTGAGGTTTTCTTAATTATATTGGGGTCCTTGCCTAGGTTTCTCAAGTGATGTTCACCTTTCTAAAGCCACGCAGGTTTTGTCCTTTACGTAGCGTGCAAAGGTGAATTCTGGAACCTGCTATTATTCATTTCAGACAAGCACATCAACAGGCAGTGACCCATCCAGAGCAGATCTGCATTTCTTGGATGAGTCAGCTTTGGCTGCAAAATTCCAGCAGAAATCACTGAGCAGGTCTATTGGTATGTGAGAACCATCTGACCAACAACAGTTGCATAAACATCTTAAGATCAAGAAAACAAAGTAATCCATCCTTTCTGGCCTATTTTGAAGGGAGGATTCATGGTTTTAAGAACATATGCCCTGAATTTCTTCTGAACTGATTTGACTATTTCTACTAGTGAGAGTGGTCCATGAGGCAGAGCAGCAATGACCCCTAGTCCCAGCATCGTTGGAGCTTGTGATGGTCCACATCGATCCCACAACTGGCCTCTGCCAAACTGTAGGCTGTGTTCCAAACATCAGTAGCAGTTATTTAGGGACCACTTATTCCAAGATACCGTTCAGTCATGCCTGCAGTATTTCCATGCTGGTAGACAGGGATGAGAGCACAGTCCCAGCTGTTGCTCTTCAGCATGATCCCAGTTTCTTGCAGGCCAACTGCTGACCCCTTCTTGTACTGCTCATTTGGGCTGGTTTTGAGGCCTTTCTAGAACTGATCCCACTTCCTACCCTTGTACAGCAAATCAGTGCCTCTTCCCTGCTGCCAAAAATGCCTCCGATGGTAATGCAGAAATCAGGCCCTGTCAACAATCCCCTCTGGACCTTAACGTTTCCACCTAAAAAAGAAAACAAAGCAGCAGAAGTAGCTATTTGTGTGCATTTCAGGGTTGCAAAGTCACTTGCCTGGTGGCTGGAAGGCACACGCCTTGGGAAGAATGGCCTCTTTTCAGCCCCTGCCATCTCATTGCAAGTGGATGGGGCAGTGGCAAAGCCCTTCTGTTCAGTGCGAGCTCCCGATCCATGATGCTTTCACCATTCCCAGTAACCCGTGATCCAACAAGGGCTCCTTTGACATCATTTGGGACTGAGCTGCAGCAGGGCTGGGTGAAGTCTTCCCCTTGGAACGAGAGGAGGAAAGGTGTTTATGTGAACCCCTGGGCGCTGGTGGGCATCTTGGGTCTGTGGGGAAGTCAATTATGTTTAATGAACTGGGCCAAAGCAGATTGTGTGATTTTTGTAACCTATTACTGTAGAAAGCAGGGAAAGTATTTGGCATCCCTCCCTGGCTATCACAGGGACCCCTTTGTGCTTTCCTTTTCCCCACTTCTCTTGTGTGTATAGCTGGCTCCCACATCTCCACTTGCTGACGCTGATTGATTGCATTAATATCACTGTAAATATTACATAACCTCCGCTTACAATGCTAGAAGGGACTGATGAGTTTTACTTTGCCAAAGGTTTTTAGGCTGGGGAAATAATAATAAAAACATAATTTAGGGAAAAACCTTTATTTCCCCCCATTTTAGAGTTCTTTTTCCTTTTTTGTATTTGCTGTTGATTGTTGGCTGCAGACCATGGAGAGGATGTATCCACCATTTGTGTCCATTGTGTCAATGGGATGGTGTGAAAGAGGTGGGGAAAAGGTGATAGCAGCATGGCAGCAAACTGTGCCTGGCCTCAGTAGAGGCATGGTAATGGGAAGAGGGGATGTGAAAGGATGTCAGACCACTTACGGAGAAAAGTAGGCTTCAGAAAATACAGTTCAAGTAAGCTGAGGAGACCGTGGATGTGCAGGGAGGTCTAAAGTCCATCCTAGCACTGCAGGCCAGCAGAAATATGGTTGCTGGAGTGTGGTACCCTGATCTCTCCATAGTGGCTGATTTTAACTCAGTGTACTGGGTCTTTGAGCTCACCTCACTTAGGATTTGAAGACCTTGGTTTCACTTCCCTGCAGAAGTGACAGGTATCCCAGGGTCATTCCAAGATCATGCCCTCAGCTGGGAGGCTGCAGGGAGGGACCGAGGGGATGCTCTCCTCCTCCCCAAAGAGCCCTGCTTAGGACAGGCAGGAGGGGAGATGTGACTCCTCCTCCAGCACCAGTCCTGGGTCATTTGACCTCATACGTATAACACATCCTCCATCCAGACCCTCATTCAGGCCAATTCTGTTTCTTATCTCTGTCTCCCTGCCCGAGACAAGCCTGTATCAGGTTGCGTTCTGAAGCAGGCACGCTGTTTTCGGACTCCATAGAAAATCCATTTATCATATCAGCCTTTACATTAGCCAAAGTATCGGAGATAAAAATTATCTTGGAAATCTAAACATAGATTCTAATCTAAGGTACGGCAGCATCTGTTTCCCATTACTTTTTATGACTCGTAGGACTTGAGCGCTATTACTCCTGCAGTGAGATGTTTCTGAAAGCAGAGGTCTGAGCTTCCCAGAACTGCGAGTCCCAGTGCTGATTGCTGCTCATCTCCCAGGGCTCATCTGCATGGGAATAGCTGATTACTCAGCGTGCAGCGCCGGGAAGTGTGTGTCCTGCACACAGGCAGGCTCCACGGGCAGCTGACATCAGGGTTATGCTGACTTCAGTGGTGTCAATGTTGTGGTTGGACTTGTTTCAGATGTCTGTTCTGGGACCTGCTTTAGAGGTATTGGCATTACTGGTCTGCAAGGCTTCACTGGTCCAAGCTGGCCGTGGAGAAGCAGTGACGTGGATATGTGGACACAAAGCCATGGCTTCAAGCTCCCCTTTTCTAATGGTGCTCTTTCTAGAGCTGTGCTTTGGGGATGATGAACTCCTCAAAGGCCGCTGCCAGGAGTGACTCAAACCTACCACTACGTCTCCTCTCACAAGGCCAAATCCTGCACAGCATGGAGCACGGTGCAGCTTTCAGCTTAGCCGTAGAGCAGACCACTTGGTCTGACATAACACAGCCTGTACCCTGAGGATTGTCTTCAGGGCTTCCAATGCTTGAAGCCACAAGTATCCACATCTCGGGAACATCCATGCACCAGCTTGGTCCCCTGAGGGTGCTAATTGACCTTGATTCCTCTGACCAGCCTCACCTTGGACCTTTGCTGGTCCCCACTTGAGCTCAGCCCAACCTGAGTTACATTGGAGCCTGCCTCTTGCCCTGTTCTTGAGTTATTGCTTGGTTTTCCTGGATTTTCCTTTAGGGAGCAGCCCCGCTCTTGCTTCTCCCTGACACCAGCAAGCTTGTCTCTCTTTGCAGCGCATTGGGCATAGTGAAGGGGGTGTGCTGTGAACTCAGCCTTGCCCTGCTCCTCCGAGACAAGTATGCAGCTCTGCAAACTACTGTTTGCCTCTTGAGACAAATTACGGTGTACTGCAATAGTTGAGGAATAGCATAAGAGGAGTATGCAATGAATCATGATGCATATGCACACGAGGGGAAAAGTTCAACCTTCTGTTTGCCATTATCTGACTCTTGAAAGCTGAACTGTTCAATTCGTGCATTTTCTTAGCAGAGTTTATTTCTGTGGCATTTCCTAAGTCTTTGTGTCTGTCTTAAGGCAGGAGAATGTAAGTGCATCCTTCCTCAGAACTCTGCAATTGCGCTGGCTTGCAAATAAATATGAAATCAGAATAAAATAGGGTAAGAGAGCAGAAATATGTAATGTGTCACTCTAGATCTCTGCATTTGCAGGGTTGAGTGTACCTCTTTAACTTAACCCACCTGGATGTGCCTGAAGCCCATTGCTGATGCACATTCTACCTGGGATAGAGGTGGGTGCAGGCACTGGGACTTTGGACACTCCCTTGGCTGCAGGAGGCCATGTACCCTGCAATACCTGTATCTAAACCATCATATATTGCAGTTAATGGCAGAGGTGTCAAGTTATATTCCCTAATTCCATCAATGAGATGGTATTTCTCTGATATGGGGAGGAAAAGTGGAGAGAAGAGAGAATTCCCCCCCATCACCTAACTCAAAGGTGACTTTACCTCTCAAGGTACCTGTTTTTCCCCAGTAATGACAATGAGTGCATGTGCGGACCCATCTCTTAAATCAGCTCCCTTGCGGTGACTTTAGGATTTTCAGGGTTGTTTGAAATCCCATGAAATCACTCTTGCCAATACAAGAAAACCGGTTTTTTATTTCATGGTCACTATGCATAGGGTGTCCTAAAGAAGTGTGGTACCAGGGCTAGATATAAATCATGGATCTGTCAATCTGTGCTGAATACACCAGATCTTGTCAAGCTTCCAAACTGTATAGTGGATATTTGCCCTTCCTGAGGCAATGGTTTCACATGCAAAGAGCAGGCCAAGAGGATTCCAGTCATGTCTTAATCATCTATGAACACCCACATGAGGGGGGAAGCATCTCCTTAATTTAGCGGAAAAATGAGATCCCAAAATAACAAGGAAACAGAAGCTAAACACATTTAGAGTGGTGACAAGACATGGGTTTTCAAGAACGACACTAATTACACATTGAAACCCATTAACTTGGTGGCTGGAGGAGTCTACATTCCTTCCTTCCTCCCTTTCACTGCCAAAACTCATCTGGGGGGCGCAGGCTAAGCATGCAGGAGGTCAGTGTTGGGAATGCTGATACTCCTCTCTGGGGTAGGGAAAGGAAGCGTGGTAATGCTGTACACCACTGCATCAGCTCATAGGTGTAAACTATGCCCCACTCAACACCCTGGAGCGTTAACTCTGAAGCCTAAGGATACCTGTTCCTATTTGATGAGTACTTCAGGGCCAATTCCTTGGGCAACAGCAGGTGCTTTTGCTGGGGTTGGGACCATTAGGAGTGAAACTGCCTCGTTTCACCCCAGATCCCCTTCCATGCTCTGCTCCTACCTGTTTGTGTGAGCTGCTTTTGTCACAGCTCTGCATATATCCTAGAGAAGCACATGTGGTTCATATACTTAAAACTACAACTTGGCTTAAGTGGCAATGAAAGCAACTAAAGGAACCATTTCATTTAAACCTGCCAAATGAACCTGGCAAAAACACAATGGCATTTGCAGTGTTTGCACCAATCTATGTTTTTCTGGATATTCTCCCAGAGGAAAAAAAGGGAAAATGAAGGCACCCTCCCTCCCCTTTAGTTTCACAGTAATATTTGCTTGCTTGCCCTGTATTCGAACTGGTAATGCAGTTGCCAAGCTTAGAATGCTGTTTGTGCCACATCTTACCTTTCTGTTAAAGGAAACCAACCTAATTTTGACTTTCTGAACTGGTTGAATGCAGCAGGGAAAGGTCATTCTGGAGAACAGGGACTGAGCCGATGCTAATGGACCGCAAACAGTTTGGGATCAGAGGTTTTGGATAGGATTTTGCACACTATCCAATACAAAGGAGCCCAGACCCCCAAATGCTCCTAAACCACAGGGGATGAGGGTTGCTCGTGTGGGTTAATCCTGTCTGCCCCTGCGCCGGAGGAAATCCTGCAGTGTTCCTCCTGTGTCCACCCCCTTGGGAGCCAGAGGAGAATTTAGGTCAAAGTACAGAGGACTGTATTACCGGTATTAGCACTTATTAACCAGTTTGATTCTATTAAGGGAAACCTGCAGTGAATAATGGGAATTGAGTTGGCCCTTTCCACAAGTGCTTTAACAGCTGGTGGCCTCTGAGCTGTTTTGATGAAATAAATCACCCTGATGGAAAAATCTCCAAAGCCTCAGACTGTGGAAAGTTGACCAGATCCTTACTGGCAATATTTAGGGATGCTCAAAACAATGAGACAGTTGTTTTCCTGTTGCTTTCAATACCCTGCCTGGAAAAACATGATACTCCTGAAGCCTGCCTGCCCTGCAAGGTTTGGGATGCTATACCTGACTGCAGGACTCTTGGAGGCACTTCTGCTCTTGTAATGAATTTAATGCATGCAGTAATCAGTGGGATTGCCTTGACCTCAGTTAGAGATGGCAGGACAGGCAGAGGTGGATAGGTTTTCCCTGGAACCTGGCTTTGTGAGCGTCCTCCATGATCCTTCACCTGCTGGGGGTTCCTGGGGCAAATGAAGTTGTTGCAATGCACATAAGACCTGTGAAAAGTGAACACAGAGGCAGGGCTGAACGAGCCCTTAAGACCCCTGTGTGGTAGCTGTATCAGCTCTCTTTCTGCATGTCAGGATCTCCCCTTGGAGCTGTCTGGCCTCTGGATGGCATCACTGCGAGGCAAATCCAGTTTCCATCTGCTAACTCTATTTTGGCTTGTATTTTAAAGGAGATGTGCTGGGAGAAACATCTCCCTTGGCCTCTGTGCTCTGCAAATGCAAGCAAGCGAGGCTGTGCCTTGAGGCCCTTGGACCATGGAGATGGGGAAAAGTGTTTAAGCCATTTTTCCTCATCACTCTGAGCTGTAACAAAAGGGTTTGGTGGAGTTTGTTTCCCCTGGAGCAAAGCACTGTGGGGACTTCGAGTTTTACAACACAAAGTGAGAGCTGAAGTGACTGGCTGAAGTACAGATAACGTGGATAATACAGCAGATAGCAGGAATTTCTTCTCACCGCTTCACCTTGACCTCCTCCTTTTTAGCCCTCGCTGTTTCTCAGCACTTTGTCTATGCAGAAACAAACCATGGAGAAGAAAGGAGGACGTAAGTGTAAATCAAGAGTCATCTCAGCAAGAAGAGATCTAATTTCCACTTATATTGCTTGGGAAGGTCTTCATTTCACCCTATGGGACTAAGTGTCCTTTCAAAGGCTGGGGGTAAGGGTAGACAGAGAAGTAATCTGCTCTAAGCTTCTCAGCTTTAGAAATCCTCATGCAGCAGGTTATTGAGCAGCGATAAAAGGAGGTTAAGGGCACAAGAAAACCCTTCTTGTCTGGTGGTTGGTGGTAGCAGTTTCTGAGCTAGGTTTGACCTTTCCACATATGCCTGCGTGCTGCAGAGGAGCTTAACGCTAGCAGTGAGGAAGTAACATAGGAGTGATCTGCCAGATTCTGTCTAATGAGGTCTTTGCCTTTAATTGGGTGTTTGTGGAAGTGGAAATGGTAGTTTAAATACTGTGGAAGGCATCAAACCAATGAGAAGGTGCATGGGTGGTTGGCTGGGCTCCTCTTTTCCAGCTCTCACGAAACCAGCTGGGTTGCCCTCAATGAAACACCTTCTGCTGTGCCTCCTTGCTGATGTTTCTATCGGTGCCGTCGGTAAAGCTCTAATGAGAGTGTCACCAGTTGTCCTACTCAATTACTTGCTTGTCCTCCTAAAATTAAAGCCTAATGCCCTCCCTGAATGGAATTACTGGCACCATAATCAGCTGAACACTGAATTTCGCATACATTTTCTCTCCCTACCCTGTTGTGCTGTCTCTCTCCTACTGGCATTCACATCCCATTTACACCTTTTAATGATACAAAGGGTGAACCTATCACGTTTACACAACAAATACAGCTTCTGCCATGTTCCCTTCATCATGGGCAAACCAGAGAGCCTTTACCAAGATTCACTCCACCTTATGGAGCAAGACCAGGGAGATAAGTTACTGCGGTCAGAAAGCCCTGTTTACAGAGGTGGGGGAAATAGATCAGGCCCAGCATGTCCTACAGTAACTGTGGGAGAAAAGATGTAATTGTTGTCTGTGCTAAACAAAAATGTAAACAGGATCACAAGTAATTAGCTTTTCAAGAGGTGACTAAAGTAAATATTGCAATTAAAAAGCCTATTAAAAGTAATACTAGAACAAGAAACCTCACAAGAAACAGGGCTTTGTGCTGCGCTGCCAGTCAACAGAATCAACAAACCATTAAGCAAGAAAATGTCCATGCATGCCCAAATCAGTAAAACACATAGTAATTACTTGGCACATTTTATCTTCAAAGCCCTCTGCACACGCTAAGTAATTAATCCTCCCAACACCTCTGTGCGGTATGCGCAGCAGGCATGGCTGAAAAGCAAGCTTGTCTTGCAGCCAGGTATAAATACCTTGTTGTGGGACTCATTCTTGATAGAGGAAATGCCACTCTAAAGTCAGTAACAGGGAGTGGAGTGTGGTTATCTCTTCAATGGCACTCATTGTAAGCCATGGCTGTCTTTGTTTGAGGGAAGGGGAAACTGAGGCACGTGTCAAAGGAGTTAGTTGGGGTTGTGGGAAGCTGCCCTTGGTTTCCCCACCAGATTGAGGAAAAGAGTGGCTTTAGCAAAATCTCATGAGCTTATGCAGCTTTTTGGCCTTGAAACCTGTATCTGAACATCAGGTGTCAGCAGGGGTCAGGTTAATTTGCCAAACTTGAAAGCACATTGCAATGTAAGCTTTGGGTCAGCTGAGTTGAAGTTAATGAATTTCCATTTAATTAGTTGTTGCTGGGCAGACTGCAGTGTGCCCACTGTGGCGCATGTGGTCCACTGGCAGCTGAGGGACGACCAATGAGACACAGATATAGAATCATAGAATGGTTTGGGTTGGAAAGGACCTTAAGATCATCCAGTTCCAACCCCCTGCCATGGGCAGGGACACCCCCCCAAATGATGTGAAGACCATACCCTTTCCTGGGGATTGCTTGGGACATGCTTTAGGCAGCATCTGCTCCCAAAGAGCTCGCCTCCTCCCGTGCAGATCAAGATTTGCTGGTACTCAGCATTAAACAAAGAGGAGGTGAACTTCATCTTCCTGTTGTATTCATTAGGCTTGTGTAATGGCAGACACCATAAAAATAAAAGGAACCAGCTGTAAGAAGGGCTGATTGCAAGTGCAGATGCTCTGGAGCAGGGTCAGGAGGGACAGGCTGCATCTGGCAGCCGGTCCTTAACTGTGTGTGTTGTCTGGATTCAGGAATGAGGGATACAGAGGATAAAACACGAGGCAGTACCAGTCTGCTGGGATGATTGTTGCTGAATTTGCCTTTGTGGGTTTATTTTTAACACAGGGGAAGGCCTCTCTGCTGGAAATAAAATTGATCAATAGATGGTCCTCGTTTGGCTTGAAACAGCTCCATGATGGATGTGCACTGCAGAGCCCTTGACCATCACCCTCCACAGGCGCTCAGGGAGGGAGCTCAGAGGGGGATGAGGATGTGATGGATGCTGCTGAGCCTGAGTGGAATTTGGCCTCTGAGGGGTTTTCCCCTGGGGATGCTGGGGTTTTGTGCCCACTCAGGGTCAGCTTTCATCTTGCAGCAGGATATTGCAAGGAATGCTAAGGTTTTCTCATCCCCGTGGCTGTTTTATGAGCCAGCCTCTAACCATGTCCCTGCTTCCTCAGGGAAAACGGCTGCTAATTTTGTTCCTCACTTATTGGACTTGCTGTGGGTCTCCCAGATGGAGGATTTCTGACCAAGGTTTTCAATATTCATAGCTGTAACTGCATCGTGAAAAAGGGGCCATTAGTTCCTCTGGTTTGATTTCAGATCATTAACTCCATGCTACTGCTTCCCTTTACCATCTTGTATTCTCCTTGTCCTTCCTAAGTGCTGTTTGTTTTTTATTGCTCTGTGTGTCCTTTCAGCAGTAGCACTAGCATCTTTGTTAGTATTAATTGGCATATGTGCAACAAATGTCACGCGAGGACCACAGAAGCCGTTGTCTTGGAGAAATCACTGCATTTATCCCACATGGGGAATCAGAGGCACAGAAGAAACCAGATGGGCATCAGCTGCAGGCATGCCCCAGCAGAGCTGACTGTGATTTCTTCCTAAAGGGCAGTCTGGACCTTGCGATCATTGGCACATGCTTGCTTTGAACGACTTTAGTGTGTCCTGGAAACCAGGTGCTACCCAGGTCTTTATTCCAGCAAACCTGCTGGTTTTCATGCCACCTTCAATCCTGCACTGCTTATTGTACCCTCCTCATTGTGCCATCCAAACTCCCCCCGCCCATGATGGGTTGGAGCGGTGCTGCAAGGCAAAAAAGGGAACAGTAGTAATAATAATAATAACAATGATGATGATGATAATAATAATAATAACAATAGTAATAATAATAATAATAGGAGAGACCTGTTCAGGAGATGATAATGATAGTAATTGCCTCAAGGTATCATTTCAGAGCTACTTATCCAGGTTTAAAAAGCAATGCAGGCAGAAGGACCAAAGCTGATGCTTTACACAGACTTGGGAGGTGAAAGTGAAGCCATGAGGGCAAAAAGCAAGGCTGAAATGTCCCATTTTGTTATATTTTTACCCCAGTGAGCAGCTTCTCAGTCCCGACAGGGGACAATAACCACTTGTTCCCAGCATCATCCCTCAGCCGACAGCCTGTGGTGCGGAGGGGACCGGGAAGGGGCTCCCATGGCTCGGCTCAGCCTGGCCGCGAGCCCGCATCCCGCTGCGCCGGGGGAGTTTATTTTTCCAGTGCTCCTACTCAGAAACATTTGGCTGAAGGGAAAATTGTGGAGGAGGTTTAGCTCAAGTGAGCACAAAAACATGTGTCCGGGTAGCGCAGGGCTCGCTGAGTGCTCTGAGAGGGCTTTTTTCCTTGTCTTTCTTTTAAGCGTATCGGAGAGCTCGGGAATCATGTGAGGAGGGTGGGGGTGATGCCTTTCAGATGGACACAGGGCTGTGTAAATACAAGGAAGGGAAATCTGTTCTGCCTGATGTAAGTTCTCCCTGCCTCTTTTTTCTCCTCTTTTCCATACTACTTCTTTGGGTGAATGAGCGTGGAGATGGCAGAGCTAAAGGAAACCTTTAAAGCTTCATCTAAAAGCCATACCCTAACCTACCAGAGTGACACCCATCCTCTTCTCATGACCCCCAGAAGTCCCTGCGCAAGGAAAGGGGCTGGATAGTCATGCCAAGTCATCTTTTGTTGCCATTTGACCCGTTCACTGTGGGGGAAAATGCAACAAGGCATAAAAAAAGTTGGCTTCTGGACTTGAAAAAGGGAGCAAAGAGCTGCCTCCTCCTCTCTATCTGATTTATTCATTTGTATCTCCTTCTCTCTGATTTATTCTTGCACACAAACTCCTCTCTCCTGCCCTCCACAAGTGAAACATTGCTTCATCCCAAGATGAGATGCTGAGCAAACAGATCGCAGGTCAAAGTCTCCCACTCCTTTCCCTGCCACATTCCCATCCGCACATTTCTGTGCACCATCCCCACTGCCTTTTCCCATGCCCTTTGAGGGGAGCAGGGTTGGTACAGGCTGTCAGCATGGCGGACACAGCCCCACATATGTGAGCTCCCTTTGGCAGGAGAAACAGGGAATGGCTTGGAAGCCTGGGCAGATGGTTTCCACCCTTTGCTCCTAGCTGGGGTTGGCAAAGAGGGTCTTGAAGGCAAAGCCAGTTGCAGGCTCTGAAGTCTGGACCAAATCCATGCTAAGCCCTTTCTTGGGTTTGTGAGGTAGCAATGGGATGAGAAATAAATTGCCTCTAGCCCCATACGGATGAAGATGTGGTGCACGTGGGTTTGTCTATCCTGGGAGGGTGCATCCCAAAGAGGAGCTGTGAAGCTTGGCAAAGTGGGGGATGTAAACATGTATGTATAGTATATAAAGAGATATATATTATGTATATATAAAATATAATATATAAAGATGAAAGCCCCTAGCATGCTGAGACAGCAGCTAGACAGAAAGTGTTAGGAAAAGCGGGAACCACAGGATTTTAGCAATTTTGGAGAGAAAACCAAAATATTATGGGTTCGTCTAACAAAGACGCAGTCACATTTTCTCACCCATCTTCAGAGATCAGAGGATCATGGGGCAGAGGTTTAGCAGAATGGAAGGTGACGTGGGACAAGGGGTTAGTGGGGTAGAAGGTGATTGTTTATCGGCTTTAACCTTTCCCTTATACATCAGGACCATTTATTGATCAAGCCACGGTGTGAAGCTAAATTCACACTAACCCACGGGCCTGGAGGGCTCCAGTTTATGTCTCCAGATGCGTGATGGACCTGAGTGAAGAGAGCCTGAGGGTACTGCTCTGGAAGGCAGAGAGGTAGCAGTGCAGAACCACAGCTGCATCACTGGTCCTTGACATCTGTGCTGCCTTGGCCAAAGAATCCATGACTCAGATAAAGACAGAGACCAGGGTATGCGAGCTGGCTGATTGCACTGAGCTGCAAGCACCTGCCATAGACAGAAGAGTTCTCCTCAGGCTCTTTCTCTAGACAGTTATTTTGTTTTCTGGCCCAGAGCTGATACAAAGGCACTAAATGAGAATTCAATTGTGAACTTACTCATCTTGACTTGGTCATGCTACAGGCATACAAGTCGAATCGCCGTCTGGAGTCTCTGTACCTGAGACTGCTGCGATGCCCGTTCACGGGTGAGGGTAGCTGTGGCTTTCACGTGCATGAGCCATGCACAGGATGGGACATCCCATGAGCTGGTTTCTACCTGCTCTGGTTGGTTGTCCTGGGGACTTTGCAGGTTTCCTCGTGCTTGCTATGGGATTGACCTGAGGTCATTGGGTTACCCTGGAGTAAAAGGCAGTGGTCCCACATTAATCCATGGTCCACAGGAATTCAGGAGGGAGGCAGTGGGGGGACTGGCGAGAGGACCAGCTTACCCATCTTACCTTTCTTATTCAGCTTCATGAGCTATAGGTTTGCCTGTTAGGGAATAACTTTGCTTTAGTGTGTGTTTCTCCTTCCATCTGAGCTCCTCAGAGAGGGAGGCAATGCCCACAGGACATTGGATGAATGAGTGTGAAGATGTCTAAGGAAGCCTTTAAAGCGTCATATAAAAGCCCTACCTAAAGCTGCTACTGTCCCCAGTTCGTTTAATCCCAAACTCCACTGTATCCTGAACACAGCCACAGTGCTCCATAAAGCAGAACAGAATCAACATATCAAAGGACCCAGCTGGGTGCCCTGAACTTCTTGTGATAGACTCTGAACTCATGTGAAGTGCCAGTGTGGTCCCTGCTATGAAGAGATTCTGATTTATTCCCTTCAGATGGTGACCTCTGCTCTGGTCTGCCAGGCTCAGGGGTACATGGGCAAGGGTGCCGAGTCTTTTGATAACTTATTATTTGGGTTTGTGTTTTTCTTCTTGTTTTCATCCTTTCCCCAATTTCTGAAGGTGCTGAGAGGTGCCATCTCTGAAGGTGCCCCTCAGAGAGCATCGTTAGATGTTTAACTTTGCCCTTGGGGTTTTTTGTTTAAGTGCTGTTGGGGAAACTCCATCTGCTAAAGTACAAAGCTGATCTGGGTTAAAAGGAACCAACTTGGACATTAGCATGAAGATCTAGCAGGACCCTATCCAGTTTCATCTCAGTGGCTGCAAGTTGTATAGTGGGTTTAGGCTGACTTTTCAAATGGATCTCTGCAGATGGGTGGGAAATCCAAGAGCAGATGGGAATCCAACTCCCTTACACTCATCTAGGAAACCAGGAAGGAACAGCAGTCCATCTCTGGCAGTGCCTGCCAATGATGTCCTTATCCCTAAGCCCAGCCTTACCTCCTGCCTTATATCTCCAGAGACCTATCCCACAGAACTACTGGGTAAAACGGGATTTCCTCTCTTACAAAGCCTGGAAGCTGAGCATGTTCTACATCAAATGCTGTGGTGTAAAATCCTGAAAAGATCTGTCGACATGAGCTGCTGGTCTATGTCAACCAAGGAGAAAGAGACTTTCACCTCTCACATCCCTACCTTGCCACTTCTGATTTTCCTGCCTGGTTCAGTCAAACCAGTCCCTTTTCCAAGAGCACACACCATGGAAATCTGACAACTCTGCTTCTCCTTGCAGCTTTCTTTGCTTCATCGTGTCCAAAGTGTTGACTCACCAGTCTTCAGGTGATGCCATCAAAATAGCTTCCCTTGGGCAGACAGTGTAGGGACCCAACAGCCTCATCGCATGACTTCTCTTTGAGAAGCTGCCATCGTGGCTGGTCCCTCCAGGGCAATTCTGGTCTCTATAGGGCTTTTAGCTCTTCCTAAAAGCATTTAAAAGGGAAAATCTTCTCCAATGGTGTTTTGTATTTAAAGAAGAACAGCTCTTTTGAAGATAGAGCTTAACTGTGTGTGCTGCTTGCCATCTGGGTCTCTCAAGTGCTTTGATATCCTGGATAGAATGTCACTCATCCTGAAATGTCCTTCCTTCCTCCCCCTGGACATGATACCAGCAGGAACCCTGACACTGTACATACACAACCTCATTCACCACCTCTTGTGGTACTATCAAAACCCTTCTAATTTAGACTTCTCTTGTCTTTTAGGGTTGCTTTTTTGCAGCAAACCTAAAGGTTTCCTGCAAGAGCCCAGAGTGATTGTCCAGAGGAGCAAGGAGCAGTGACTGCTGCTGATATTGGTCTTTGGGATGACCCCATAGCCCATTGCTTGCAGCTTTCTCAGCCTCTGAACACTTCCACGCTGCCTGGGTGCCAGCTAGCATCACTGTCTAAGAATGAGAAGTAATTTAGTTCCTAAGCAACCTCTCGCCTGGCCTCTTGCTAAAGAGTGACTTAGCATTTTCCAAAGGAAAAAAAGTGAGCCTGTGGATAGCAGTGTGTCAAGGCAGGTTCTTCTCGTGTGCTTAACCCCCAGGATGCTGGTTTATTCATCCACAGAGCATCGGCTGGCTGGGTTGCTGCCAGTGGGGTTGGAGTGCTTTGGGAAGCCAAGTTCAGACCATCTGGATTAGACTAGACTAGACTAGACCAGACTAGACTATAAGGTTTATAGTCATAATTGTTAGGAGTTTTCTAGGATTGCAAGGCCTGGCTTTCCTCTTACTTCTTCCTGCTTTAATTTCCCTCCTGACCTTAAGACTTTTTGCTGTCTGCTTTCAGCTTATTTTGTCTTTCCTCCCACCCCTTCAAAAGCCAATAGGTTACATTTTATAGGGGCTTCTGCTGTGGTGACTCTTGGTTTTATTTCAAATCCATCAATGCCTAGCCTGAAAAATGAATTTGCAGGTCACATCCCTGTCCTAATCATCTCTTACTATCTGAGACAGATAAATTCCTACTACCTCCATTAGAGCTGTACTTAAGTAAATCAAGATCTTCACTGTGTTTATCCCTGTAAGACAAGCTTCAGGTGGATCATGATTTTCCCGGGTTATTATTATGGAGAAACCAGAGCCAAAACATCACCCTGAATTTGAACCTTCAGGATACTCAACTTTCACATGGGATGTGCTGACTCCTGACCTGCTGTCTTCATTCGGTTCCTCCTCCATTGAGGGTCAGAACTCCTCTATTGAGTTGGGAGGTTGGAGGATGTTATACTTTGAGATGCAACTGTAGGGAAACACCAAACAGCTTGAAAGGATGTAAGAACATCAACACATGAGTGTGGCCTTACATTAAGCAGGAGCTTCACCATCTCTTGACAGTTACATTGAAACCAGGAAGATCTGATGGCAGATATGTGTGTAGAACCCAAGCGTGACCTGATGGTTGCTCATGACCCCCACTACTACAGTAAGTTTTATATATATAATTGGAGAGAAACACCATTAATTTTTATTTCCCTTTATTTAATGGAAAATAGAATGGCCTGGCTGAGCGTGAGCATGCAGGGAATGGGCAGACACACTGCCTCGTTTGTTGGAACAGCCAAGAGATTAAATTAAGGCTTAAAAAATGGGAATTAGAAAGGGAGAGAGAGAACAAGTGATTTCTATGTGCAGAGTTCATTCACGAGTCACTCATTTCTCTTGCTCTTCAGGGAGTGATAGCAGACAATTAGCTAATTGGTTTGGGGAGGTGACCTGTCAGTGACTCAAGGAAGAAATGTCTCCTGTGCAGTTTGACATAAAGAATATATTTTCAGCCCGTTGTGACAGCTGCAAGCACCCCCCATTAAAATCAACCATGTAATGGCTGTAATATGGCAAGCTTGGAATCCATCACGGCAAGGGAAAAGCAATGAAAACCCTGATAACACGCACTAAATTGCAGCTAGAACGAGTCTGTTCTGTTGTCAGGGTTGAAATATTTCTGAATTATCTTATCATTAGCACTGTGTAAGCATCCCAAGCCTTTCTGAGATCTAAATCTGTCCCAAATTACCTCTTTAAGCCCTTTGGTTCAGCAGCTCATCCACCTTCAGAGCCAGGTACCTGCGTGTCTTCATGATGGAGCCAATGGCATGTCTTGGTGATGGAGCCGATGATTATGTGTGAAGTTTGGAGGACTTGAAATATGGGATTTTAGCCCAAGCCTATGGAAAAAGGGGCTGGTTGCTCATTTTATGAAGAAGATGTGGATATTCCACACTTTCCTAGGAGTTCCTAGGACCTGGCAGCCAACAGCGTTGGTTCCTGCATTGTGTAGTGTTTGCGGTAGGACTCGGGCTTAGGTCTTTGTAATGTCCCCATCAACCTTCAACCCTAAATGTTGAGTGTTTTGGCAAAACTAGTAGCCTGGGAGGGAGGTAATGAGAAGGGGAAAGTTTAGCCAAGACAGCAACATTGTCCTCATGCCTTCAGACCCGTGCCTGTGCACTCCTTCAACCACTGATCCCACCAACGTAACAAAAGCCAGAATACCAAAGTGAGAGTGTTGCAAAGAGCAGTCATGAGATAATCAGATGGAGAAAAGCAGGAAGTCTCCTTCACCCCAAATGATGTAGGTTTCCACAAACTGAACTTCATTCATGTGATTTCCCACCCCCCAAAACCCCAGTCCCCCAAAAAAAACAGGCAACTACAGCTTTTAGCAGTCAGTTATTGAAAGAGGGAGCAGGTCCCAAACTGGTGCTAGGAGGTAGCTGGTTCTACTTAGGGTTGATCCTCTCTGAATATGAGGTGCCTGAAAGTAATAATGCTGAAGATAATAATAATAATCATAATATATAGTATTACATATATTATACATGCATACTGTTACTCCTATTACTATTGCTATTACTATTATTATGACCTTTTGAAAATTTTGGCTAGCAAAACAAGTCTCCATCCCTTCCCACAGCCCCACCATTCACTCGTATTTCCATGTGCCATGCTCAATGTCCACATGGCACTGGTGCAACAATTGTGAAGGGGGAATGGCTTTGCTGATGCTTGATGGGTCTGAATTTCCCGCCGACAACAAGGATGAGCCCTGGGGGTGGGTACAGCAGTAACTGGAGGTACAGTGAATAAGCACTTCATAGAATCCTAGACCGGTTTGGGTTGGAAGGGACCTTAAAGCTCATCCAGTTCCAACCCCTGCCATGGGCAAGGACACCTTCCACTAAAGCAGCTTGCTCCAAGCCCCATCCAACCTGGCCTTGAACAATGCCAGGGATGGAGCATTCACAAAACTTTCCATCATGTTTTAGACGTTCTGGACATCTGGTACATCCTCCCCATCCCTGCTTTGCAAATCCCTATGAGAAAATACACCACTGGCCCCCCTGCAGGGCTTGTTGGGACATCCAGGAGTACTGGCTCAACCCAACACCTGCTTGTGTTGATGAGTTCAAGCAAGCACTGTTTATGTGTTAAATTAGGAAGGGGGGTGTTTTTCATCCTAGTGCTGTGTCTGTGTTGGTGTCAGACAGTTTCGCCACGGCACAGACAGGAGACAGCTGCTATTTCCATCACTGCTGCACTAGAGTTTCTCGTAAAGGTCATAAATGAAAATAAACCTCAGTGGACTGACCCATCATTAGTGGTAAAGGCAGCTCTGCTCCACAACAGGCATCTCCCACAGCAGGGCAGCAGGACGTAGGCATGATTTACTCAAAGAAACACACATTTATTTTCATTTGTGTGGCAGAAAATGTCTAAAATAGCCAGTTTACTTCCTTCTTCCTGAAGTACCAAAACCTGCTGAAGTGTAGGAGCAGCTTGTGTTTCCCCATCCTACCGCACTGACTCCCTGGGTTTTACCCCTAAGGATTACAAGCCAGAAAGGGTGGCAGAGCTGCACCATGCTGGATTTTACAGGGACTGGATTCATGTTGAGAGGGAAATAGAGGCAAATTAAATCATTCCAACCACCCAGAGCAATTAGAAGTTCTTTCATTCTTTTCAGCATCCAAAAGAGCTTAATGCTCAGCCACCACTTTATCACTCCATCCAAGCAGTGTTGGAAGCTGTGATTTAACAACCTAAAGGGTGAAACACAGATTTATCTAGTGACCTCATGCAACATGTGGGGTTGAAGTTCCCAAATCTCTAAATTGCATCTGCAAGGGGAAAACTCCTTCCAGAGCACTGAGTGTCTTTGGGGTTTATTTTCTGTGCTCCAAATACCAAACTCCAGACTGCGCCGCTAAATCTTCAGTGTGTTGTACAAGAAGAGGCATCAAAGCTCCTGTCAAAGAGGTCTCAAAACCTCTGTGCGGCAGAGGGAAGCTTCTGGCTGCTAAAGGGCTGGTTTTCTTAAAGGTTTTTGTCTGCAAAGCTTGAAGTCAGGCACCTTGCTCAGAGCCTGGAAGAGAGACTTAGCTTGAACCCTAAGGAGCTGTGCCTCAGGAGTTAAGCTTTAAACTAGATGAAGGGCTGAAGTCTCACTTGTTTTGGTAGACTGAGAGAGACTGATTTTTCGTTGATAAATCATTTTTAGGGAGTTAGAAAAGTTTAAATTATTAAAAGGAAAAATACAGAGAAGCTTTTTTCCTCACTCAAGATGGAAATTCAGTGGAAAGAAGGAATAACTCTTTTCTGGCCAGACTTAAGCATCATCTTCCTAGATTCAGGGCACCACTGTAGCTAGTAGGGGACCTTCTGCCTAATTTTGCCAAGGGTAAAATGGGGTTTTCTACATTAGTCTTTGACTGTTTTCCTAGTTCTAGTCTCCTCCAAAGGGATTAACACTGGTTCAGGCCATTTGATAGGAAATATTTGCTGTAATCTCAACAGAACACAGCCGTGACAGGAGGTTTCTATACATACCTCACTCTGGGCTCACTGCAAACATCCTGCCAGGAAGAGGAAACATTTCCTCTGCCCCAGGATAACCTGCCTTCCTATAGAAAGAGAATTGATGTTTCCGGCTGGAGCATATGGATGTGGAAGAGGAGCCTGCACATGCTCCTGCTGTGCCCCAAGAGTCGGCTCCGCTGTTGGCCAAAGTCAATGGGATTGTTTCATGTGTTGAGTGGAGTAGGACCTGTATGAGGATGCTTCTTGGAGGTGTTCTCCAGGTGCCAAAGGGAGCTCAAGGTGTTCAATTCAGCCTGTGAACGCCATGGAGGCCCATGTAAGGATTGGAGCTGGAAATAGAGTGAAAGCTGCTGTCATGCCCTAAAATCCCACCAAAACCCATGGAAAATAGGAAAAAGCAAGGCAGAGAGGAAAACCCCAGGAAATGAGGCGGGGTTTTTTTGGTTTTTGTGCCCTTTTTTGTAATAAAATATCCAAGGAAAGATTTCCTGCTGTGCCAAACGGACAACAGAGGAGGGAAGCTCTTCCTAAAAATAACCCAGAGCTGCCTGGCGTCACTAGACAGCTCCTCCATGGGGACCCATGGGTTTGACAGGGGATGGATCAGCCAGCTCCTCAGGGCATATCCACTGCAGCAGTCTTTCTCTTCTGATGGCAATGCATTGATCCAAAGCAGAATTGACTCTTTTTTTCCCTCTTTCCCCCCTGTGCCAAAAATATCTGGAGATCTATCATCTGAGGTGATGGGGAGGGATGGAAATGTATGCAAAAGGGAAGGGCTTGGAGAAATCCTGGATTGCTTTCATATGTCAAGCAAGAGGTTAGGAATAAAAAGGGTGAGCTGAGACATTTCACAGAGCCTGAAGGTGTATCTGAGAGCAAAATGTGACTCTGCAGGTGCCAGTGCTGTGAAGGTGGGTTAGCAATAAGGCAGCACCTCTGTATGCTCAGGTAGGTTGAAATAGTGTGATAGTTGGTGTTGATGCTTAGAATGGGCAAGAGGGAATATAGCAGTGCCTGGCTGCATGCTTGTCTTACTCCTGCTGCTATCCATCAATGGAAAGGGGAATAAGGCAGGATAAGTGCAAAAGATAAGAGGTGAGCTCCTCTTGCTATCTCTTCATGCCATGTCCAAAAGGGCAACTTCAGCTCAGCCCCATCCCTGCAGACTCCAGGCTGAGTTTCCAAAAAAGCCTCTTTTTGTTTCCATAGAATCATAGAGTGGTTTGGTTGGAAAGCACCTTAAGATCATCCAGTTCCAACCCCCTGCCATAGACAGGGATGCTTCACATTAAACCATCTCTTAGATCAGTACAGAACTGTCCTTGGGATTGCTCTGGCTCAATGTGGCAGCCAAAGAGGTTCCCAGAGGAAGCTGATGCTTTTGTGGAGGAGATTATCCACCTTTTAATGCTGTTAAAGTACAGACAAAAAACTTTGGGACCCCTGTTATCTGATCTGCTTCCCTGCATCAGCCACAACTGCAGTCAGTGGGTTGTTAAGCCCCATGTGCTGAACCTGTCCTCCACTGCCTGGATTGGGAAGATGCTTTTCCCAAACCCAAGCAATTTCACTGTTTTGGGGATTGCTCCCCTTTCCCTGGGACATACGATACCAGCCACACTTTGGGGAAAGGGCAGAGGCTGGAGGCCCTTTGGCATAACCCAGGCTACCAGATCCCAGGTAGCTCTTGGGAAGACAAGGTGTAATGTGAATGTTCAAACTAAACATTTAGTTTGAATGTTCAAACTGAAACAGGGGAAGTGCAGGTTAGATAGAAGGGAGTTCTTTACTGTGAGGGTGCTGAGGCACTGGAATGGGTTGCCCAAGGAAGTTGTGAATGCTCCATCCCTGGCAGTG
>JBCJKH010027650.1:0-15763 GCA_039877255.1 Loriculus beryllinus | reverse complement strand
CCATGGTTTAGTGTGAGGTGTCCCTTCTCGTGGCAAGGGGATTGGAACTGGATGATCTTAAGGTCCTTTCCAACCCGAACCATTCTGTGATTCTATGAGCCTGGGAGGAGTTTGCCATGAACAATAAGGCTTAAAATGCAAATCTCCTCTCTACCAGAAAGTACAGTGGGTCTGTGAAAGAATTCTTGACAAATGAAACTTGCAGCTTAGGATACATTTGCCAAAAGTCTGAATATTCTTGACACTGAGCCTCCTTTACAGAGCTCTGGAATATGCCTACCGAGGCTTCTTTTGGGTTACCATGTTTATGTAAAGATCTTGTAAAGGATATCCCGATCTGCCCACACTAGACAAGGCATTTTATCACAAGCTTCTGATTTGTGCCATGATCTTTCTGCTGTCTTTGGTGGATGATGGAAAGGTTGGGTAAGGTAGTTGAAGCACTAGTACAGATGATTTTCTGATAACATATACAGAATTCTATCTCCATGTAATTTTTACTAAATCTGTTTTAAGCTTTAGAAAAAGCAGTAGTTTGAGAAAATAAGGCTGAACAGGTTTAAAAGAAAAACAAATCCTTGAAGTTTACAAATGTGAAAAAATTTTCACTTGCACAATTAGTGCTGTGTACCTGCACTCTGGTCTTGCAAACAGCAATATTGTTACTGGAACTCAGTACTGGTTTTTTTGGCTGTGATCAGTAGTTGGTGTTAACACCAAGACAGTCTGTTGAACATCTTGACTCTCAACAGCTATTGTAATTTTTTCCTAAACATGAAATAATTTGAGTTACGAAATCTATGTGGTATTTCTTTTCCAGGGCCAGAGCACGTACTCAAGGCAGATCAAGCAAGTAGAAGATGATATTCAACAACTGCTCAAGAAAATCAATGAGCTCACTGGTATCTTTCCTTCTTAAGATAACTTGGAATAGAAGAGCTGCGTAAGAAAGAGGGGGAGAGGCTTTAGCAGGTCCTGTTGCACGAGGACAAGGGATGATGGTTTTAAACTAAAAAGGGAGATTCAGGCTGGATGCAAGGAAGAATTCTTTACAATGATGGTGGTAAAATCCTGGCACATGTTGCCCAGAGAGGTGGTGGGTGCACCATCCCTGGAGATATTTAAGACCAGGCTGGGTATGGTTCTGGGCAACCAGATCTAGATGAAGATGTTTCTGCTCATTGCAGGGGGGTTGTACTAGAAGACTTTCGGGGGTCCCTCCCAACCCAAACTGTTCTATGATTCTGTATACCAAAATTGATGGTTGAAGAAGCTGATCTTAAACAACTTCTGCATTGGTTTATTATTGTTACTTTATTTAGTAACATGAGATTTTTGCTTTGTAGGTGATGGTCTTTTGGATTGGGTAGGGCTAATCTGTACATACAGTTATGTGATTCTGTAGTGTAACACCTTTTAATTCAAAACTATAATTTTTATATATTACATGATGTGAAACAAAAGCTCCTATCTGCCACCAGATAATTTGTTGTGATTTGTGTCAAGCTGTGTTTGAATAGTGAGTGAATGTCCATAGACTGCAGTAACCCAACATATTATCATTAAGCGTGCGTAGGGAAGAAATGAGTATCAGAGCAGCTAGCATTTAAAATCAGCTGGTTTAAATAAATACATCATGGAGATGATGCTTTTCCTATCCATGTTTTGGAAGATTTATGAGGTTTTTAATCTGTGTGAATCCCTTAGCTCCTGCTATCTTGTGCTAAAGCGTTCCCTCAGTGAAAGCACTTGCAAAGTTTCATTCCTTTTCTGCAGCTTTTAGAAGCATACTGTAATACCTCTGTCCAGCTTGGTTGTAGCAGTCCCCATGCTGCACAGCTGTATTAGAGGATGCCTGGACTGGTATCTGCGTGTTTAGCTGGCACAGTCACACAGACCTCCTTTCTTTAGGAAGTCCATCAAAGATGTGTGTGTGTGTTTGGAGGTCTCAAAAACCTTCCTGCAGGCTTATGTCTGTGGTTCTTGGTGTGGGAAGAATTGCTGTCATACCTGTTAGGTGCTTCCTTTTCAACCTGTGTTGTACATAGGAATCAAGGAATCTGACACCGGCCTGGCTCCTCCTGCTCTTTGGGATCTGGCAGCAGACAAGCAAACTCTCCAAAGTGAGCAACCATTGCAAGTTGCGAGGTGGGTGCATTCTCCCTCTTTGCAGTGGAGCTGCATGGTGTTAGAAACATGAGTTACAGCTTATGCATAGGCTACTTAAAAAATCAGGTTCACGTGTTGTGCATATTGAAAGTGCTTTTTACCATTGTATCAGAAAAGAACTGTGTTGTACTTGATGACGTGTTACATACTTCATACTTATTCCTGTAATTATTGTATGGTGCTGTGCTAAGACAGTCACATGTACAATAGCTGTTTTGGTGTCTCTGGAAAATGCAACTCTCTTGATGTTTATACAAATTACAAGCCAGTTAGTTTGCCTGGTGGTGTTACCTGAGTGTTCTGTATTAGGTGTACAAAGATAATCAATGCAGACTCTGAGGACCCCAAGTACATTATCAACGTCAAGCAGTTTGCCAAATTCGTGGTGGATCTCAGCGACCAGGTGGCACCTACTGACATAGAAGAAGGCATGAGAGTTGGGTGAGCAAAATCTTTACGTTCTTGCAAGTGTACCTGGAGACTGAAGCTTGCTCATCTGATCTGTTATTTTGACCTGTCAACTGTTATGTATTTGCAGTTGTTGTAATGATAGCACTAATGTCTTTCTGTCGGAAGACAGTAAGTCACATGCATGCTTTGCTGAAATCTTTGGATTTTGATGTCATTCTGATGAAAGCCATGCATCATGGATAGAAACCGTTCAGTTTGGGCCCCAGTGGTCCCACATTCGGGGACCTTCCTCTTCGGCAGTCTTCATGGTTACACATAGGGCAGCCACAGGAAATATTTGCTAAGGAGGTGAAGCCTCTTACTTTTACAATCAATATTTTGCCAGTTTGCTCTGTGGGATATTTTGAAGTTTATTTTTCAAAATACTTTGGAATTATTTTTTTGGAACCTTTAAACTTCTCTGCAGAAGAATTCTGGTTTCTGGCCCACCTGACTGTTAGCTTTCAGGGCTGGGCTGTTGTGATGCCAGAGAAAAGAACAGAATTTGGCTTCTAACTTACAGGGATGTTTCTACATGACAGTTTAATGAACCAGTGTTAAAATAATAGTCTTTATGCTCTCTTACCAGGGTGGACAGAAACAAGTATCAAATCCATATCCCCTTGCCACCAAAGATTGATCCCACCGTCACCATGATGCAAGTGAGAACTGCCTTTACTTATTGTGACATTGCTTTGTCTTGTAATTTTGATTAATTTGGCTGGATTTTATTCTGGGCTGGATACACAGCATCAGGTTATTAACTGCTTGCTCAACTTGTTATTGTGTAGGTGGAAGAAAAGCCAGATGTCACTTACAGTGATGTTGGAGGTTGTAAAGAGCAGATTGAAAAGCTGAGAGAGGTGGTTGAAACCCCTCTGCTGCATGTAAGTAACCTCCAAGTTAAAACTTCTGTTGTTTTGAAAGTATTCTGCACATCTGCTAGCATTTGAAAAACCAGGGTAAAATAACCAAGCTGAATGTAAATGCCTCAAGTGAGAGGAACTCTCATTTTAACAAGTGGAGTCCAGCCCATCCTGGTTTATATTGCTGTTTGTTGATTTTCTTAACTTGTATATACATTTTGATGCACAGTAATTTGCACATAACCTTGTAATCTGTTTCCCACCATTACAGCCTGAAAGGTTTGTTAACCTTGGAATTGAGCCTCCCAAAGGAGTACTTTTGTTTGGGCCACCTGGTACGGGCAAAACACTTTGTGCCCGTGCTGTCGCTAACAGGACTGATGCCTGCTTCATCAGAGTCATCGGATCTGAATTGGTGCAGAAATATGTGGGAGAGGTAAGAGCAAATACTTGATGGAGTGTGGAGGGATTTGCAGGTTTGCAGTGATGAGGACCAGACACCACAGTGGGTACAATGTATATGTATGCTGGAGATACAAGTAGGGGAGCTGGAGGTCAGGCAGGCAGTGATAGGACCTGAAGTACGCTGTCATTGACAAAATGGATTCTGTGGGTGCAGAGTTAAATTTGCAGTTCAGGACTCCAGGATTAGGATTCTGTTCTCAAGTCTGCCACTGATTTTTCATTTGGGCCTGGGGTAAATGACTTCACCTGAATTTAAGAGTAGTAACTGGTCTCTCCTTTATAAATTGCTGTAAGATATAGAATGTTCCCTTATATATATGTATACAGATAGAAGACTTTTATCATCAGAACCTTAGAAGTGTTGTACGCATGAAAAGTTTAATTTTTGTAGTTTTCCTTTGAAGTGCCTTGAATCTTAACAAAACCTTGGTATTTTTTCCTTTCAGGGAGCTCGAATGGTTCGTGAACTCTTTGAAATGGCCAGAACTAAAAAAGCTTGTCTTATATTCTTTGATGAAATTGATGCCATTGGAGGTATGTTGGTAATACCTATAGCTTTAAGCTCATAGGAGAACTTTCAAGTTTTCTTTACATGTTGTAATTTCGTATCAGTGCTAGAAATGCGCTTGTAAATACCTGTTTAGCCGTGTTTACCAGCACGCCCCACCTGCAGGAGGTTGTCAAGAGATGCTTTATTATATAGCCCAGATGAGAAGGCAGTTTGCACATTTGGAACACCAAGAGTATTTGAACTTCAGTGAAGAACCTCTGCACAAAGTGCTGTTAACCTAAACCCCCTTCAGCTTCTGGACTACCTACCCCATCTTTATACTGCCTGAAAATGAGTTATTTTTTTCACTCAAAGGAAGTACTTTGAGAGAAGAAGAATTTTCACACAGAGAGGGAGATTTTAGTTGAGGGAAGGCAAACCAAATGCAGAAACAAACTACATTCGTACATTTCAGCAGCTTGGCCAGTGATTAGGCAGGGAGGTGGGCTCTTTCATACCAGGGATGAGGATACAGTGCTTATTATAACTGATGGGTAACACCACTCGCTCTTTGTTTGAAGTACATTTTCAAATAACCCCTCACACCTTTTTAAACTTGCCACAATGATCTGTATGTTATTTAAAATGGTTTTTCCAGGTGTTTCTATGCAGTGACACCTCCTGCAGCCACTGAGGGGGTCCCTCTGTTGTGTGAAATGCATGGGTCTTCTCTCTCCAGGTGCTCGTTTTGATGATGGGGCTGGTGGGGACAATGAAGTGCAGCGTACTATGCTGGAGCTGATCAACCAGCTGGATGGTTTTGACCCACGAGGCAACATCAAGGTGCTGATGGCTACAAACAGACCCGATACTCTGGATCCAGCACTGATGAGGCCTGGCAGGTTGGATAGGAAGATCGAGTTCAGCTTGCCTGATCTTGAGGTGAGAGTGCTTCCTCTCACAACTAAGTGTAGTCTGTTAGGGCATGGTTGTCTGGAAGCAGTTTATGAGAATTACCAAAAGTAGCATTCTTCACTTAAATGAAACTACATGGAAATTCGGGGGATTAAAGATGTGCCAAAAAGGTTTCCTCACACTGCACAGATTCCTTCTCTGGCGGAGAAGCCTTGGTGAATAGCTGTAATCACTGCGTATTCTTGTCTGAACAGATACAGAATCCTTTAGCCAGATTCATGATTCAGTTCTTAAGCTGGATTGTGTTTTGTTTGGCTCTTTTGAAAGATATTTCTTACGGTACTTCTACCACTAAAGCTCTTTCAGAAGTTACTTTCTTAATGTTACTTATCTGTAAGTGAAGTACTTACATTACTTATCACGGACAATTAAACATGTGCAGACATGGGAAGCTTGGGCAGCAACTAAAAGATCTATTCTCTATCTGCCCTTGCTCTGCATGTAGACAGCTGCAGCTGTCACTTTCAAGCCATGAACCCTTCTCCTCACTCTCCTTCCAGGGGCGTACTCACATATTCAAGATACACGCTCGTTCGATGAGTGTTGAGAGAGACATCAGGTTTGAGCTGTTGGCTCGGCTGTGTCCCAACAGCACAGGTAAGATGATTAATGTTTTATAAACGAGTTTGGGCTTCACCTTCACTGTGGTCAGCGTTGGATTGGTTTATCCCTGTCTTCCCAGGTGCGGAGATCCGCAGTGTCTGCACAGAGGCAGGCATGTTTGCTATCCGAGCCCGCCGGAAAATTGCTACAGAGAAAGACTTCTTGGAGGCAGTGAACAAAGTCATTAAATCCTACGCGAAGTTCAGCGCTACCCCCCGCTACATGACCTACAACTAATCCTTTGGAATGTTTTCCTGTTCTATAGTTCAACTTTCTTCGGAGCCCAAATCCAGGTGTAGGAATCTCTGTCTTGTTCTTGGAAGCTGGAAATAAATGGTAAAAAGGTAGCTGTGAATTCATTGTGAGCGTGTCTTACACCAGTGGAGAACTGATGCTATAGGAAAACAGCTCAGCGAGATTCCAGTGACACAGTCCAAGATAGTGAAGTGTTTTTAAATTGGGCACCTGGGCAATGTTAGAAATCCACACTTCAGGATTTACATCCCAAAACTTACCATCTGAGCTGTGGAGGTGCTGAAAGATCCCCAAGTGTCTGCAGGGTTTTTGGATGTGCTCAGTACCATCTGGATGGGCTCAAAAGCATGGCGCAGTGCTCTGGATTGAGGTGTAGGGATGTCTCAAGGGAACTTGGGAACTACCATGGGAAAAATGCTGAGGAGAAGGCACATGAGGTGCCTCATGGTCTGAGTCATAGCCCAACTTAGGGAAGACATGAAGGGATATTTTTTCTCTCCTGGGTGAATGTGCTGGTACCATCATAGCTTGTTCGGTTTTTTAATGTAGTGGTTTTCTTCATCCCTTTTGCTGAGTTTCTCTATTTCTTACAAAATAGGTGGGTCAAGAAGGAGGAAGAAGTGCAATTTCTTAGTGCTAAGCAAAGATTCCTTTATCTGATCCTGCTCTTAAAAGGATTCAAGTTGATAAAGATTTTGGTAGGAACAGTCTGGGGTGGGATGTAGGTTCATTGATGAGACAGACTTTTCCTTGTCAAACCTGAGCAGGAGTGGTGGTTCAGGAAGTTTCTGACTGGTTCAGAAAGCAGCAGAGGGCACCTCTCTGTTTACCCAGAGCAGTACTTGAAATTCAGTGTTACTTTTTACTTCTGCAGCTCTTGGTGACAGTCCTTTGGCCTTCACAAACTTGAGTTTGCGAGCTCTAGGACATCCCACTCTGAGGGAGATGCTGGTCACAGACAGCCTGCTGTGGTCCAGGAGAGCTTAAACAGCCTCACTTAAGACAACTGTTTATTGCGTCACAAGATGATTGGCTTTAATCATTAGCAAATTTCCATCCTGGCCACAACCTGAGTTGGTAATTACCAGTTCCAGTAACAGCGTACCATTCTAGTCAGGCTATGACCAAGGTGAGGAATCTTCCAAGGCTGTTGGGGGATGACTGATTCCTTAGCCAGGCAGCAGGAGTCCCTGCTCTGGTCAGTACTGCTCCCTCCCTAACCATGCAAAAGTGCCTGGTGCAGCCAAGGGACACTTCACTGCCCAACTCACTTAAGAAAGGTGGAGGCCTGACAAGGATTCCTGAGATGGCAGAGCAGCCCTGGGCAGAGTGGGGAGATGCATCACACAGCCAGTCAATGCAGACAAACTGGAGGGAAGATGAAAGCTGTTCAGAGTTTACAGGATGTGTCTGTGTTTAATCCAGCACTGACAAGCCTCAGGTAGGATTTAGATAGCAATCTGTTAATCAGTATGGGAAAGAGGAAGTCAGTTCACTTTGCAGTAGATAGATAACTGGCTGGCAAAAGGGAAGCAGCACTTCAGCTGGTGGCAGCAAAGTACAAGAGGAGGCAGTAGCCAGAAGTGGGTTGCAGAGTTCCTGCACCACCCAGCCTGGGATCTAGGACTTCCTTGAGCAAAGGTTTCCAGTCCAGCATTTCAGCAGTTCCCAGGAAGGGCTGCCGCTATTACCAGTGTGGGAAATGCAGCATCAGTTGTACCTTGTACCACTGTAAGGCCTGGCATGGACAGGGCTTCCTGTGGTGGGGGAGCAACGAAGGCAAGGAGCAGGAACCTGAGCCAGACACACACCTCCAGGCACCTTGTCTTGTCCCACAGACAGTGTTGCCAAGACAAAGCAGAATATTCTGGCAAGTCATAATCACTTTATTTTGGAAGTTGACACAATTTTGACATGAAGAGACTACAGAGTTAAAAACTGAAGCTGCAACAAGCTGAAAGTAGAAAAATATACTGTATGTAGGTACAAAGGCTTGTTAAACTAGTTAACATTATAAAATGTACCAAAAGTTGCTTAAATAAGCACACCTGATGTGTTAACATGCATTGAACTTTGAACTCCAGCTAAGCAGTAATTTCTGATGCAGAAAGCTTCCTATCCCTATTGGCAGGGAGTCTGAGGAAATAAAACATTTTCCCTGACTGCCCCCAGTTCTTGGGAAACCTGGTTTACCTGAAGCAAGCCCTAATAGCAGTAGAGCTTGAAGCAAAACGAAAGTATTAAGTAAGATCTGCATTCAGAAGAGGGGAAGTCATTTGAATTCCCTTATGCACAGAACCTTTGATTTAGGGGTGCTAAAGGAAACGTCACTGATGCTCCACTTCCCCTGTGCTGTTGCAATAACCTGGAGAGAAACACCTTGAGGTTCCTACCCTTGCCCAGATTCACAGTGATTGCTGTTAAGGGAATAGAAGCATTGAAGATTTCTTTCTTTTGCTTGAATTACATTTCCATGGCTTTCATCTCACACCTGAAGTTAAGCAGTACCACAGCAGCTGGGCTGTGCAGACAGCAGAAGAAAACCCACACTACTGTTCCTTTTAAAAACCCCAAACGTAACATTTTTGAGTTCTATTGAAATCTGTTTCTCAAAGCACTTAAAAGCTGAGGCAGAAGCAGCACTGCTGGCAGGAAGATGTCTCAGGTAACACAAAAGTACTTACCTTTTTCTGGGAGACCACTGAGACTTTAGACCTTGTCTGCATTTTTATTCCAGTTAAGAGACTGCACATTGGGCGCCAGTTCTCAATGTAATTTTAATGAGCTTCACTCCTGCCTTCAACCAGTTTTGTCTTCCAACTCTGAAGCTAAACTAATTTTACCTCAAAATCAAGCGTAGTCTTTTCTAGAAAGCATAACTGGGTTTTGGCAGTGAAAGTACTGTATTGATAATGTAGTAATTTAATGATGAACTTCTATTTGAAGCTCACTTTGAGTGAAAGCATTCAGGCAGTGAAGAGTTTAGGTGCGACAAATTAGATACGTAAAAAAACCAAACCAACTGTACCATCCAGGTTTAAAAAGAGCAGCAGCTCAATGCCACCAGTGTGAATTCATTAATCTGGCTGGCAGACTGTTGTAATTTGTATGACTTTGTATGACCGTTGTATGCAGATGTTGACATCAAGCTTTAAAAGTCAGCTAAGAAAGTTCTTTAAAGACACTGGGACAGTGCATTGTAATTGCAGAACAGTTACTTCCTGCAAGATCCCACCTTGTAGTGAGTTAAAGTGCCCATTTTCTCAACAGGAATCGGAATGTCACTGTATCTGTCAGATCCTGATTGTAGCAGAACACACTGAATTTTCTTGTCTTGCATAATTTGGTGCTTGTATGCTGTTGAAGGTTATACCCTGACTGAAGGAATAAAATCAGAAGCATCAAGGCTTCCACTTCCTTATCCACTCTTCCTACAGAAAATAAGCACCACTCTATACCCGTAGATACAAACAGCCTCAGGCTCTCTTTAAACCTTTTGTGCAAATTAAATATTCAGAAAGAGTCTCCATCATCATAAATCCGGCTTTCATGCTGCTCGATGCCACTCTGCATAGGTCAGTCAGCTTGCGAAGCAGACCTGTCTTTCACTTGGCAAGCCAGGACAGCATCGTGAATACTGTGAAACAGCAACTCTCTTGTTACAGTGTTATCAAAAAAATCCAATCTTGTCAGCTCATTCATAACAGGGCCTAAAAACAGAAGCCAAACATGGCATCAGTGCGTAAAATAAAGTACAAAGATGTAAGACAATGGTATCCTGGGAAGAAGACAACACCTTATTCTCTGACTTGTTACTACTTAAACCATTTTAAATAGCCAGGTGGATCACACGCTACTTCTACTCCAAACAACAGGTAATTCACTTAGCCAGACATACAGAGAGGCCTGTTCTTGGCCGAAGGTGATACAATTCCAACTATCTGAAACTTGGAACATTGCAGGCTTTCCTCCTCATTACATTCGTACAACAATTCCAAGATACAAAGTTTGGTGTGGCATTAACAATTTGCCAGCTGGAATAAATGGACACAGGATCTAGTCCTGATAGAATTGTGCTCTACTTTCACTAAAGTGAAGGTTTTAATGCATATGGGCTGCTTTTCCTCAAGTCCTTCACTTATGTGGTGTGCTGATACTACTGAGACACCTGGCAGCAGAAAATTTGGGACCGGAGGGAAAGAAAGGAAATACACTGTCCCCCATAAAGCTCACAAAACCCCAACTCACCACTGCAGCTGGCAATACAGACACAGACACCAACTTCTTTGTATTCTTTTATAATCTGCAAGAGAGTTAAACTGAGGTTAAACACAGGTATATCATTGTACACACTGGTGTTCTGGGAGATGTAAGCCTATTACTGTGAAAGCTACACAGTTCACATTCCCCAGAATTCAGCTAGAACTTACAGAGCTACAGAATTACATCCATGATTAAGTGAGATACTGGACTGTATTTGAGCTGGCACTTACGTCTCCTGCTGACAGGTTCCCTATTAGGTATCTCACAAGTTTTCTCCATGTTTTTCTGAGGAAAAAAAAGTCCTACTTACTGATTTTAGTGTTTTTGCTCCAACTGAATCCACAAAGTTCACCGGGGCAAAATCCAGAATTAGAGAGTGGATGTTTGCTTTGGGCTCCACAAAATGCTCATGTTCATCAGGAGATGTGTCTTGTACACTAGCATCTGCAGATGCAAATTGTCCATTTACAGGTAACTCATCATTTGCTATCTCATGTTTTACATTTGCTTCCACATCGTTAGTCTGGGAGAGAAGATAAATGATGTTTAATGACAGCCAATGCTTGTTCAGCGTAGATCCTCTTCCTCCCCATACTCGTCTGTTGCTTCCGCCTTTAAATGGTGTATAGCTCCTAACCATGATGAGCACTGGCTGTACATGCATGCATACTTCCGTATCTCACATGTATCAAGGTTCATTCTCTTATGCCCAGCCTTTATACTATCATTTAAATAGCTCAAAGCTGTTATCTTAGGAGGGAATTACCCATTTCCTTCAAGCACTGACACCTGCTCGTATGTTCTTACTCCATTTCCATGCCTTATCCCTGCTGACCCTGTCAAGGCCTATATGTTCAAAAGAAGCAACAGCAACTGGGCTCTTAAGTTAGGCTTTTAGTGAAAAAAAAAATGGCATAAAGCTCCCACCATGGAGGTGAATTTAAACATGCACAACAGTACAAGCATGTTTCAAACAACCCTTCTCAATGTACCTGCCTCACGTAACCATGCCAGGATCAGCAGTGCTAATGGCACTTTTTTTATTACAGGGGCTGCTAATTTTAATTAATTTAATTATATCCTATTTCTGCATGATTATTCCAAATATATGGGGACGGACAGAGGCAGGGTCATGCCAATTTCTGCTGACACCACTTATGAGACAGTCTGACTGTATGGAAAGGCTCCGCTATATTCTACCTGCCTGTAATCAAGGTTCAACACAGTCATCTGGTCCAGCCATGAACCCGTGATCCTGATGCTGCTCCCTCAGCAGCCTGTCCACACTGCAAAGTGCTTGCTCATGAAGCCTTCCTACCTCAGCAGCACTCTGCACCTTGTTTACACAAGAACAGTAACACCACAAAGCAGCATAGCAGCTGATACAGCACAGGTAAATATTTACCGAAGATTTGACCAATTTCAGTACAGCTTTCTTTTTGAGTTTATTTGCTGCCTTGATTTCCCTGGCATGCCTCTTCCGGGCTTTTTTCCTTGCTGCTAATATTGCACAAGGGTCCACTCCAGTCTGTCATGAAAAGAAAACACAATCAGAGGAGATTCAGCTTGTTAGGATAACACTGCAGCATCGGCTAGCCTTGAATTAATCACTGTCATGAATTTAAAACACAAGCTTGCATTGTTCAGCCTCTCTTGGTGGGGGTGAAAAGGGTATCAAGTAAGAAGGAATAATCTTGGCTGTGATAACAAGATGAAGAGATGCATCACATTCTTTTCTTTAAATCAAAAAGTGCCATGTTTCAATGGAAGGCTGATTTGAGTGGAGAGAGCAAAGGGGAGAGAAGTGCATCTGGCCATCAATCACTCTTGCTTTGTGAAGGTAAGTACCACCCACCTCATTTACATGACTCATCGTGGGAGCTACAGAAAAATTGTTCAGAAGTTAGTACAGGTGCAGTTGCTGTCGGGCCAGGCAATTCTGCCCTCAGCTAGTGCTGTTATTGCCATTCCCACCCAGTCAAACACCAGTCAGACAGGAGGCGAGGCATACTCCGTATGCAGGTCTTTTGTTACTCACGAGAGGCATTAAATGCCCACAATATTCCACAGTCTCAGACTCCAATAAAGTTTATCATCCAAGAAGGAAGCTCTTACTCCCAGGCATTTTGTTTTCAGTTCAGCAAATACTATTTTCCTCTGAAAAAAAGAGGTGTTTGACCAGTTTGTGCTCTGCAACTATCAAACTCTTCATTCACAAGCAGTCAGTATTAAGTTACACTTTACTAGTTTATTCCCTCCAACCAAATCATTGCTCCCTAAGATGATGTGCAGTTGGCTGGAGGGTCACCTTCTCATATTTTACTGATCACCAGGGGCCACAGGCTGAAAGATGTTCCAGAAATCAGTTTGAATTTTCAAGACATGGACATTAAAGAATTTGCTTTACTCACCTTTTTCTTCAGTGCACTTGTATATGACTCACTATTGGCAAAATAAAGTGATGCATTAGCTTGAAATATTTTTATTCCAGGATATTCTTTTACCTAAGGAAAAGAATATTGGATGTGCATAGTTAAGTATTGTCTGCACTAGAAGAAAAGCACCTGTGTGATCACAGGACACATGAATATGCAGCAACACAACAGCCAACCCTGAATGGCTATTGGCATGTGTCAAATAAAGAGGGCTGACTGTTTGAGCAAAGCCGATCCTATCAAAGCCTCTCCCCTTCCTGGTGTAATACTGCACACAGTCAATGCCATGTAACATTTCTCTTTCTTTATAACAACAAAATGTACAGTCATAAAAAGGAATTTGATATTTGCAGTTCTCTAATGTTGCTATCTGCGGGTGGATTACCATGAGGAAATCATGCAGATTTAGGAATACTTCCTTTCAGCCTCCCTTTTTACAAACATAATGACCTATTGCTCTCTTTCCCTCTTTCTCATCTCCTCAGTTACCAAAACCAGACCGTTTCAAATTTCTGGTTTTAAACAGGCCTTCAGATAGATAGGTCTCAATATCAGTTCTTTCCTCTGCTTTAAATGAAGTCATCCTTAAACAGGCTGCACTCTTGGCGTGTTACATGCAGATGACCTGGCCAGCAGCAGAAATCCAGCCTGCCATATGCTGCCAATTTCTCTTTATACAGGAGAAGAAAATGCTGACTGCAGTCAGCATAACGAAAATAGAGTCTCCTCTTTGCATACAGCTACAAATACACCCACATATACTTATGCTTTGTACCTTATTCAAAGCAAAACTGCTAGTGAGAATATTTTCAGATTACAGCATCATCTTTTCACATAGGTTTTTACAGACTTAAAAAACTAGACTTTTACAGTCTAGGTTTTTAAAAGCCTAGACTTTACTAGGCTCCTCAGTAAAGGAAGCTGTAGCCTTAATAGCAGCACCTTTGAGAACACAGCAGAGTGCAGAAAATTGTAGTTTCTGTTTGTGAATAAATACAGCACGTTTATATCCATTATACTGACAAAATCTACTGCTGTCATCAACTTTTACTTGAAAAAAATGGCATTTATAAGAAGCTAAGTGTGTGGCAAGCAATTGTGCCATTAATTATCTACATTTAATGAACAGGGGATGGGTGGAGGCAGGGAGATGATGTTTTGAACAGTTGGTGGAATTGTGAAGAACATATCTGTTTGGATCCTGGGTTCCATGGATTTCATGCAACACTGTCACACAAGTAAAGAAGGTGGCCTTGTATGTACTCGTGTACATAGAAGGTTTAGCAGTGGTATTCCTACAAACCTGACCATTTTGTACAAGCTAGTACAATGGAAGTAGTATAAAGGTTACTTACTGGTCAAACATACATGCAATACCAAAGCCTAGCATTTTGAACAAAATACCTTTTACTATTAAAATAAAGTTTATTTTCTTTTCCTTCAACACAGGTGAATACTAGGCAGGCAGCAATATTATGTGCAGTATGGTAGGGCTAAGCAGCATATTGCCACAGTCATCTTTGCTCTACTACATAAAACTCTTCAGTGCAGAAGAATGCACTCCTACCTCCTCGTATTCTTCCACATTACAGTAGATGTCAGTGTCAGGAATCTGACCAAGGATTCTGTATTGAGGGCTAGAGAGAAATGGAAGCAAATGTTTCAGTAATACATTTACAAAGTGGAAAAGTGAGTGTTTGATACAGATTGAAACTTACTTTAATGGTCATTCTGCAGTGCCTGTCTGGTATAGGCTTATCTAAACGTGGTTAAATACAGTAGGCAGTTTATGGCAGGAATACAATAAAGGGACCATTTGGTGACCATACAAGTTTGCTTCTGCCAGTGCAAAGCCAATTTATAAACTTGGCACTATAGTGTTGTCATGTTCTGAAAAGAATGGGGCAAAGCATGCGAAGGTTCAAGGCAAGCTCTGTTTGGCAATAACTGGTGCAACTACATTGACTACCTTGCAAAAACGGAAACTCATGCTGGTAGGAAACATGCTGCAATGTCAAAGAGCCACTCTGCTCCCAAGGACAATTCCTGAGCAGATGAATATTCCAAACTTACAAGTAATGTGACAGCAAAGTACATTATTGCTCTGTTTGCAAGAACAAAAATGTATAGACATGGCAGAAAAATACTCTTATTTATGCAGAGGAAATCTTAGAATTTGGTTTTATTCCAACGCAGACTGAAAGCAGGACTTTTATACAAAAAAAAAAGAAGCTTCACATGATAGTCCTACCCACAAATGCAAGAAATCATTTCACTGTAGACCTAGAAAGCTTCACAGAAAACTTCTATTACTTGGAATGGGGAAACAGGAGAAATGATGTGAAAAACTAAAGGGCAGGCACAATTTTTTGCTGAATTAGAACTTTCTTATAAAATACCTAAACATTCATCTAATGATAACCTGACACAACTTCTGCTTGACCTTGACAATTAGTGCACAGAAATGTAATCATTTACTGAAACTGGCATCGAGCAGATTCAAAGTTCTAAACTCTAGGCATTAAAAACAAGTATACAAGATGATTAATAAATAAAAGAAATCGAATTCTTATGTTTATTATTGGAATTGCAAGTTCATGTCCTCTAGAAATGTTGTTCTTGGAAAAATAAAATATGAACCCTGGATCAGGGCCACAAGAGCATGACCTATATTACAAGGCAGATTCTATACTGTATACAGTTGAAAGGGTGGAATGGTCTTCTGCTGATTTGCACCCCAGCAAATCTTATTAGAAGAGCCTCCCTGCAGCGAGCCGCGGTCTCAAGATCTC
>JBCJKH010027646.1:0-11706 GCA_039877255.1 Loriculus beryllinus | reverse complement strand
CTCAACTTAAGTATCACTGCAAAGGAGCAAACACTGAGGGAGAACAGCTGCACCTTCCTCCACCTTCCTACAGCACCCCTCAGACCAAGCTGTTACAGCAGTGGGCAACACAGATTGCTGGTCTGACCCATTACTGCTACTCTTACATCCTCACACGTTACCTCTGAATCTACTAGGACACTGCATGAGAAAAGCTTCTCAGCTTCTGAACAGTACACCTGGATTTTCAATCTTCAGTTTTATGAGCAAATTCATTTCCACAATTGAAAATACTGAGTGAAATAAGACCTCAGTAAAACCCAGGTAAATCATTAAGTGGTTAAGATGTAATTACAAAACAGCACACCCCAGGCTATAAGTACTGAGCCAGCTAATCACATGCTGATTAAATCTTTTTAAAAGCCTTGGAATTTACCCTTTGCTCTTCAGTTCCAAACTGACAAAGATTTTGCTTTTGTAAAAAAGTTATATTAAAAAAATCACTACTAACAACATAGAACTAGACCAAGATATTACTACTTCATGTGAACACCAAGACAAAAACTTAATGCACTCCTCTTCACCTGTCATCTCTGTAAAACACATTAATAAATAAACCAATATAGAAGTTAATGATTCACTGCTGAATTGTATTAGGAATAGTCTTGGAAACAAGAGAGGATGAACCATTGGAGCAACTTCTTTCTCCCTTTTTTTGTTAAAAGAGATTTGCAATATGTGACCTGAACAGAAAAATTGAGAAGGAAGAAAATTAAAGTCAAATAGGAATTCTGGAAATTAAAAAAAAAAAAAAAAAAAATAAAAAAAAAGGGAAAAAATATCTAAATGTCTATTCTGTTAAAAAAGTTACAAACAGTGAATTTAGTAGAGCTTAGTGACCACTGCTTGCCTTCCACTGGCAGAGGCTTAAGCCATTCAGCTATTAATCACATGAAAGTAGATATTAAGGAATATTAGTCCATACCAGCTGTTACATCTTTTACTGTGCTATTATTAGAGATTAATCTTTATAGAACAAGGCTGCCTTTTCATGTCATTTCAAGAGGATATCATGTAAGCTCATACTCTTTTATCATACATCTTTGTAAAGGGGTTGAAGAAAGCACAGGATAATGACTACACGATGAAATTACATTCAACTCCACCCTTCAGATTTAAGGCACTTCTATTTAGAAGAGACACTGTCATTGTAATCAGTTGATTAGTTACTTTTTATTGTGACTACAAATAATCGCTTTTATAGCTTGCTATTTACATCAAAAGAACAAAGATATTCTCTTAGTGGCACTGTATATTCTCTCATGGAAAACTCAAAGCCATGTATTGCCAGTAGCTGGGAATGAATCCAGTTAAAAACACCTAATATGTACTACCTGATGGAGCCACAACAAGGAATATTTAGAGCTCTATCACAATTTTAACAAAACAGAATCAACACTGTGAGCCCAGTATTACCTAATGTAGTATAAAACCCTGTGAGGTGAGTCAGGTTTTTAGAGGAGCAATTGCTCCTCTTTAGAGTCTGCAACTGCAGACTCTAAAGAACTCCTGCTGGATCACGTTGGTGGAATGCTATTAAAATCACAAAAGGCATTATGCTGTACCAAAAAAGGAAAACTACTGGAAGAAAAGGACAGCATTATCCATAAAAGATTATGAGATTACCATTCAAAATAAGCTTCTAGTCAGTTTCTTGAGTGTTGGTTGAGACCCCTGCACTGGGGAAATTAGTTGCCATAGTTACAGAACATCTACATCCCCTATACCTGCAGTCTCCTTGCTCTGTTAAATGTAAGACACTTCTCTAATTAGGTCACAGTTATTCATCAGGGTACCTTTGGTTTTCACTCACTTGGACTTTAGACTGATCTTACAGATTACATGGCTATTAGTTTTGTAGCACAGCCTAAATGGCAAGGAAGAAACTCTAGATGAAGTTGTATAGTCTCTTCCTTGCAACGTGAAGTGTTTCCTCAGAAGCCACTGCCCTTTCCCTCAAGTCCTTCAGTGGCACCCTTTGCTCAGTTTGACCATATTCTGTCTGGGAAACTTGATCTGCTTCAGCAAGTCAGTGGCTCCCTCCATAGCACTACCAGAACCTGCCTCTTTGACAATCTAGCACCTACCACTGCCTTCTGACTGTCTCTGCTACCTGTCTTTAATCTCCTCCACCCTCATCTTTATGTGCTGACGAAGCAGCTGTTATAAATGTAACATTGGGTTCAATGCTTTTTCCTCTCCTCCCAAGTAAGTATCTTAAAATTCTGCTGTTTCACTCTGCTCTTCATGCCACTTCCCAAGACAAACTGGCTTTCCCATTCCACCCAGCTAATGTCCATCTACAGGACCTCTCCCATCTCCAAACCAGAGGGGTGGCCAGCCCTACAGTGAGGCTTCCGCTGCTCAATGTCAATAATTTGCTTGCTAACAACTGGGAAAAGTACCGGGCAGATAGAAGTACTCACAATGCAAAAGATAACATACATATGAAGAGGTAACACTGGGGTCCAAATGTAAGCCTTTAAGCAGTTTATCTCATTGCTTACTTTTTATTTAAAATAACAGGGTTTGGTTTTTTCCCCCCTCGTTTTTCTTCTTCACCCCATTTCCAGCTCTGAAATCATAAGGGATAAAATATGAGAACAACCAACCCTCTTTACAGTTAACTAGGAATCAGCCAGTTTTATAGCAGATATGGATCTACATAAATCCCTTCCATTCAGCCCTTATACACCTCTGTCACTCAGCTGTGAAAGGCTGTTGCAGTGAATCCTTGAGCTATATACATTCTGACTGTACTTTAACAACCCTCAATTACATTTCTCTTTATTTTATACATTAGCAAATTACTTGGAAAAACATCAGTTCATCCCTTCTTAGGTATTTTTCCTGAATACTTGAAAAAGCTATTAAAATAAGACATGCCCCTTGTACCTCCTCAACACATGTAAGTTTGCTCTTTTGCAAGCTGCATTCTACGAATGAATGGTTTTCTTCTCCTTGCTGATACTGGTAGATTTTTTCTTCCACTGCTTGTCTGCCCCTTACGGATTTTGACTCTTCATTTACAATCCTTTGGATAGCCAAGATTTGGTTTATTTTCTATTATTCAAAGTGACTGTCTCTATTGCAGGCATCTCCACCAAGAGCAAAGTGATGTCTGGCAACCCTAGGGAGGTTTACATGGGCAATTCCGACATCACAGGTTAGTTAAATCGAGGTTTGAAGGGGTAATACATACACATACAACAGAAAACTATTTCTGTGAAGTGGACAATACATGTAACAGAAAGGGAAACAGAGGGAAAGTGAGTTGCTCAAATTCACAAAGCAGGAATGGCACAGCTAGTAACAAAACTGGGAAGTTAAAATGCTAATCCAATCTACCACATTGTCTATAAAATGGCTCCTTTTTCAATTCTTTCTGACTCTTCCCTTACTCTGCCCACCTATGTTTTTCACCTCATTTTTAAGGACTAATATTAAAAGAATCTTCATCACTGTCGTGGTTTAAACCCAGCCATGCAGCTCGTTCACTCACTCAACCCCCCCCTCTTTCTTGACTTCCCCTGCTCCCAGAGGGATGGGGAGGAGAATCAAAAGAATATGACTCCCACAGGTTAAGAATAGTTTAGTAACTAAGGTATAATACAAATCACTACTGCTACCACCAATAATAATAATGATAAAGGAAATAACAAGGGAAGAGAATACAGCACCTCACCACCTACCGACAGATAACTCACCCCACCCTGCCCAACGGAGCACCAAACGACACCTTGTCCAACCCCCCAGTGCCCTAGCCCTTCCAGGTAACTCTCCGTTACATCCCGGGCTTGACATGCTGTGGTATGGAATACCTCTTTGGCTAGTTTGGGTCAGGTGTCCTGTCCCTGCTTCCTCCCGGCCTTCCCTTCTCCCTGGCAGAGCATAAGACTCACAAAGTCCCTGGTCAGACTAAACATTTGAGCAGTAACCAAAAACATTGCTGTTACCAGTTCCGTTCCCAGGCCAAAAGTCAAAAACACAGCACTGCACTAGCTACTAAGAAGAAGAAAAAATGACTGCTACTGCTGAACCCAGGACAATCACCTGTGGTACGTTCTACAAATGCAATGTCTGAAATTAAAAACACCACAAAGGTTCTACCCCTCAAGGCAATGGTAGATTCATCAAACTGAACAGGTCTGGGGAAGGACTGTGTTCTCTCCATGTCTGCTGCACTGCCACTCATGGCTTCATCATTATCACAGGCCCAAGTTGAGCATTTCAAATGTATTGTCTCTTAAAACTGAAGGTTCTGCTCATGTACAGTATGACAAAGGATATTTCTCCTGCTGTTACTTTTGTCAGCTTCATCTTTTTCTAATGCTAATCTTGGTACTAAAGCGATGCTTTCACTGACATGGCTGGCACAAGAGAACACAGAAATGCATCCTATTACCCCTGCTACTACAAGCTGTGAACCTGCAATGGCTGAGCAATTTTATCTGGAGAGAAGCCTTCTCTCCTTGTAGCCATAGACTCCTATAATAGGTTATTAAGATGCTGCATTTCAAAGTGGCATCACTGTATACACAATCTGTATGCTGTTAAAATTTAGAGAAGGGATGAAAGGTGTTGGGTATGCCCATGACTTATGAGTTGGACACCAGGCCAGGCCTGTCATGACACTTGCAACTCATAATACATGTACTTACCCTACTGGACAGGCTGTTCTTACTGTCGATTGCGATGTTTATGCAGTATTTGCCCAGACATACAGATGTTCCGAATTACATACATGTTTCCTATGAGTAACAGCTACCATCAGTTTGCAAAATTTGCAAAATATTTGAGCTTAAATACACTAAGGAAGCAAAACAATTCACACAAAACTCCTGATGTGCTCACTGCTGGAAGCCACAATGACACAGCAGCTGTACATAGGCAGCATTTGGTTAGAGGTATGTGAGGCTTTAACAGCTATGTAGCACAACAAGTATTGTCTCCAATTCTATGCTTACATCCTCTCTTGAACAGCAAGCTTTTGTAACCTTTCTTTCATGCTACACATCACACATAACTTGCCATATGCACATGCCATCTGCTCCTGTTGGATGTCTGCAGTGTATTGACTTGGAGGAAAGGGATTTAGTGCAAAGCCACATGCCTTGCTAGGCTGGGTGGCTCATACCTGCAGAACAGACTCAACTCCTTATGAACAATTCCCAACAACAAAAAGATTCTTAAAGCCATACCTTACAATGTCTGTCTTGAGAAGAAACTTACAGATGTCAAGATTGTCATGGACATGCCAAGGAGAACCATTTAGTTCTACATTTCAAACTGAATACATCTTCTGCGCTACCAGTATTCTCTTTCGGGTGGTGTGTCACAGCAAAACAAAAGCCTTATAATTTACTTGGCCAATTGTTCATCCTGCTTAGGGTTAAAGGATTTGTTTCCAATTCCTATTCAGATCAGCTGGCACTGTTTAATATACACGTTATTATGGACTATCTTCCACAATGCTCTTATCCAGTTCATGGAAGGACATTAAGATACCAAATCAACACTAAACTGATTCAGTGTTGATTCAGCAGGGCAGTTCAGTACAAGAGCCTGTAGAATGCTCACCGTAAACAGCATACACAAGCAGAGAAGATTAGCCAAAGTGGACAAATTTATATAACCAACTACACAACTATAACATTTTTCAGTATCTTTTATGAATGCAGCTACAGTACTGATTCTGCTGTGACAGCCATAGATTATTCTAATTTGACATTCCCTGCTTTCACTAAACAGAAGGGTACAGGCTGTACCAGATATCACGTGTTGCTAAGGACTGGTTTTGTTTGCTTGAGAAGGAGCAACTGGTAACCTGTTGACCTACTCTCCAGCCAGAAGTTTGCCTCTATTTTTCTTTGTGGCCAGGAATCTCTCTACCTGTGATGACAGTTTGCTTATTGTCTCAATATTTCTTGAGCACTAAGAAGAACTTGCTCTGCTGTACTTAGAAATAAATTCTTATACCAAAATCATTTTCTCACTTCCATCACTCAACCAAGTCCCCAAACTGGAAATACCACAGCAGTGTTATCTCCTGAGCCACTGAGACAGTGGCCAAAATACTCGCACAAAGAATTTCTTAACCACAGCAGGATTTTTTTGGAGGAAAAAAACCCCAACAAACTAAACCTATTTGAAACTCTCAAAAGGAATGTGAATGAAAATTATTCCACTGTTACCACTATCTCATCAGAACTATAATATTAACCAGTTGCAGATAATTTCCAAATAAATCTATGAACTGATCTTTTATAAATGATCAAAAGGTAATTTGAAGGAAATAACAGCTTCTTGAGAAATAGCTTAGGAGAAGAAAGTAAAAGCATCCTGTTAACCCTTTTTTTTTTCCTGTTAATAGTATTTACTATGCCCATAAGCAAGCACACAAAGCACACAATTTAAGATTAACAAATGCAACTAACTTCAAGGGATTTTACAGTAATTTTCAAGCTTCTTTAACAAATGGTAAGATAGATCAAAACAGGGAGACAGATCAAAACGGGAGACAAAAATCACTTTTCCATCTAAAAGATAAAATTCTCAAGAAAATATCACTTTTCCATCTAAAAGATAAAATTCTCTCTAAAAAAAAATACAGATAATTCCTTTCCCATCCTTTCCCATCTTTTTTCTGGTTTGTGTGGTTATTTGCAGAGCACAAGACAAGAGGTAAGCTTATGACAACAACAAAGTTCATACATTATAAAGCAATTGCCTCATGGCTTCTTTCTCCCCCCCTTGCCTTCTTCATTCATATCCTGCACAGCACACAATCTAACCACAAATTGTATTTCTCATAAAATCTGTCTGCCCAGTGAATCACATCAAAATCATCTATACATCCTATCAGTCCGATCATTAATTGCATCTAAACTTGGCATGAAAGCCAAGTATCAATCATCATCAAAATAGGATTTTGACAACAGACAGGACTAATTACAGGCTAGCTCTATTAGGTAACATTTAACCCAAACATCCTTAAGACAGTGAGCTTGTGAAAGAACTCCCACAACAGGAGTAAGACACACTGCCACAACCAGTGCAATGAACATGACTGATGCCTCCGAGATTTAAAGGAACACAATGAGAATTGTTCTCATTTACCAGCTATTCAATAAAAAAATAAAATGAATTAAAGAAAGGGGAAAACAGTGTCTCCAGCTGTCTCACTCAGATTGTATTATTTGGGTAATTGCAGGCTTACCTTTTGCGATCCAGATGCTGAGCCCTTAAATGAAGTGCGTTTGAAGGAGCCACTCATCCTCCGTAAGGAACCTGTGAACTTTCCTCCTCTTCCCTTCTTACTCCCCTGGCCCTTACCCTCCATAAAGGACCTAGTACCCCAGCACCAAAGAGAACTCTGGTTTTAGTCATGTAGTCTGAACAGCTTTTTTCCTGAAGCCAACAATCACTAAGTTATAGCTTAAATAAAAAGAGAGACATACGCATAAAACAAAATCAAAGCCAAATAAAAAGACTCCTGGTATGCACCCTGTTACAAGTGTTACCAGTCAGCTAGACAAGCAGAAAAACAAGGCAATACACTGATACAAACTGCTGTCTCCCTCCCTCTTCTCTACTGACTCTATAATCAGGCTTAATGCACACAGCTTCTGCAAGCTATGGTTTTTAATGGACAGAGATTTAATAAATGGTGATTGAAGGTAAATCTACTTTAGAAGCAGCAGCCCAAAAGGTTTTTATTCATGCAAAGCACAGGGCAGTCAGATGGAAATTATTTTTGTATCAGTAGAAAGGCACATGAAAAGAGCAGATGGTCCTCAGCAGACTATGGACCAGAGGCCTGGTGGAATTCTACAAGGTAACTGCTGCTAGTAAGTGTGTCTACAGCAAGTCTCAGGATGCAAGAAACAAGGTTTTAAAAGCAAACAACTCATCAGATCACAGGCTAGATTTTAATTAATTATGAAATATGGTTGTGGCAAATAATGTGTGGTGTGTACCATCTTCATGAATTATTATTAATATCTCAATTCATTGATTGTACTCTACTTTGCCTAAATATGCAGAATGAAAAAGCAAAAGGACGCAGGAGAGGATAAACCAGAAACGAAGAAGAGACAGGTGCTTTAAAACAACAATGAAAGTATTACTGACCAGGAAATACTGAGCTGGCTCTGGAAGACACCTTCTCAGTCATGAGCTAGGACTCTGGCTTTAGAAAAGAAGGTTTAGAAAATAGACTTCAGGTTTTGAAAAGAAGATGGGAGAAAGCAGAGAGAAACCAGAGCTATGTATCAGAAGTAGCCACTGGGACTGTTGATTTGTGACTGTGAGGTACATCAGAAACACTACTCATTTCCAGGATTTAGTTACAGTCATACCTTTTATTAATTTGCCTTTTATTTAGGTTCCCCCTGTATTTCTTAGTCCAGATGGAGCAGGTGCCTGCTTGCAGCTGGCTAGAGAAGGCACAGAAAAATGTGTTGAAAATGTAAAACAAAACAAAAGGAAAGTGGAAGAGGCCGATTGCCAGAGATGCACCAGTTCTGTTGTTCTGGTCAGCATAGCCATAATCAAGAAAATTAAATTCCCCAGGCTGGCAAGGATAAATGGCTGACAATTTAATGATACACTTAAAGTTACTGGGAAATGAGAGAGTACAAGTTCCATGCTCTGCAGGAATACCACTTCTATTATGTTACTGCAAAAATATGTGTAGGACCAGGTTAACAGAATGCAGAGAGAAGGGCACAGACACTGAAGGGTCACAAAACAGGACTTCCTCTCTAAACATTCATTACACCTAAACAAAACTAAAACAGGAAAAATTAGCATTTATGACCAGACTTTTTACAGCAGCTGTTGTATGGTGTTGATTTAAGACGTCGCTTGGCTTACATGAATAAGGCTGAGGGAGAAGCTAGCAAATGGAATATGAAATTCTGGCAAGGACAGTAAGCTGATAGAGCATGGACAGAATAATCTTAAAGGAAGGTGTTATCAGACAAGCTACTGTATGAAGTGCCTCATAAATTCAGTATAAACCTGCTTTCCAAAAGGGTCAGTAAGCAGTAAAACATTGCAATTGCTGCATGGTATTCTGTACTGTATTACTGAATTAGAATCACAGAATCATAGAATGGTTAGGGTTGGAAAGGACCTTAAGATCATCTAGTTAACAGCAGAAGATAAAATGTCTTGATGAAAAATTACCCTGTTGTGAGTTTAAACTGCTGTGATCTTTGAAACAAACCAGATTACTTCTGTTTATGCCAGAACTTCATTTGCCAAATCCTGAATTCTTCACCTATAAAAGTAACTGTTACATTCTGGGACATACTCTCAGATGGTGGCAGCTATTACACTAGTCACCTCCATCAACAGGGACAGATTTCATGGGCTAAAAGTATGTTCTCCTGATCCAGCACCTTACGATAATAATGAGCAAAGATGAAAGACATACAGATAATAGCATATGCTGAACATTTTTGTTTTACATACTAAAAAAATCCAACATGAATGCTGTCAAGAAACAAAAAAAATATTCAAGGCTTATTTGTACAGTTCCTCTTCCTCAGATGCACCATGCGGCTGAATGCAGTGGAATAACAGAGGTCCATTCTGGTGACTTATTGTGACATCATGTCACAAAGAGGCATCATGTTATGACAGTGCACTCCCTGAAGTGATGTTGGGCTGCACTACTCAGAAAGGATGCCTAAAGGTACTTTAGTAAAGGACAAAAATGGGGACATGCTTTTCAGAAAGCAGAAATTCAGAATATGGATCTGTTCTCCAACACACAATATAGAACATTAATAAGGAACTGACTTTCTCCTTTTGGATCTGTGATTCTAGGACTTCTGTCTGAGCTCCCTGTAACTGTTTTCTGGTATATTTTAAGGACCACAATGACTTTCACAAGTCATCAGTGCCCAGGAGACATTCAAATTCAAGATCTGGACGAAAGCCTTCTAGCAATCAATGCACCAGAAGCTGCTGAATACTAGCCCCAGTTAAAAAAACAGGCATACCTTCTGCTAATGTTCCTGTTCCCACTGCGTTTATGCAACGCTTCATGGGCTGCTTCCACTATCCCAGGGGAAAAGAAGCCTGCACCATGCTGGCACTTTGAATAGCTCTGAGATACAGAAGCACAAGTTCATTGATTTTCCAAGAGAGCTTGTGGTTTTACAAGTGCAGTCTCACATTAGGAAGCCTTTCAAACTGTTGCTTTTAAATTGTTTCTGAAGGTTCCTGTCTTACTTTGGAGTTTTCTATTTCACCAGTTGAGCTTATTTAATGGTTTGTGTGGTCTACATCAGATCTGTGTAACCATTTGGTTTAAATCAGCGCTGGGGGAAGAAAGGGTAGTAATGTCTTGCTACAGGATGTGGTTGACAACAAATCAGTATCTGGCACAGTACAGGAGTGAAAGACCCTTAAACTGGTTCTGAAGCTGAACAGTGGATGACAGGAAAGGACAGATCTGTCCACCATCTTCCATTTTTTGCAATAAAACCAAATTGGTCAGACTTGGATTATGAAAAACCCAAGACCATACATCTCCATTACAAAGCTAGTGGAGTGCAGGCACACTCCGTTTGCAAGATCACCTTCACAATCCTTGACGGCCTGCTCCTTAGAAAAGTAGGATGCACCCATTTCAAAGTACACAGAAATAACATACTATGAAAGACGTAAGCAACTGTATATCCTGTAAGTACCACATCACAGTGATGTAACATCTGCAGTCATGGAAAGATCCGTGTCTTAAAAGTGCTTTGACACAAAACACTTGTTTTTAAAACAAGTGAATAATTTGGTTAAAGACAGCTGTATTTGACTCAGTCTATGAGGAATGTAAAATTTCTAAAAAGCTCTTACTTAAAATTAAAAATTCTTACTTAAAATTAAGACTTCTATGAAGCTCTCACTGTTTGTGGTCAGAGCTGTTCCATGACATCAAATCAGAGATGTCTACTGTCAGTTTGAAAACAAAAAGCTCTGATTCATAGCCCTCCATGTCTGCTCCAATGTGTCCACCCACTTCGGCAGTCAGAGTAAATATGGAAAACAGCAGCGTGTAATCTGATGATCTGTGTTTACATGGACAGATGGGTAAGAGACGCTTGTACCTGTACGCAGACATCAGTAGAAAAGGCATGCAGAATTACACCTTCCTTCACTTTGCATTTGAGTATTAAACAAAATGTTTTTTACACAGACAATGGATTATGAAACAAAAACTAAAAGCACTTTTTTTTTTAATGGGATGTCTTAAAAGACTATTTTCTCTAAAAAAGTACATCTGTGTCCCTTCACATTTCTGACAGTAATTAAATTTTGAACAGTCATGTTTAACTTAAAAAAACCCTACTTTGCATTAAGGGTATTCATTAATTAGGCTAAGAACAGGAGCTGCTGGTATTGTGCTTGGTGCTGCACAAATGCCTTCCCAAAAAGGCGTATTCCAACATTTGTAACACTTAAAAAGCAAAACTAGGAAGGGGTAGAAGGAGGAAGGGAGTATCTAATCACAGCAAGTACAGCACTTAAGAACATAAATGCAATAGAGGGAGTGGTAACGCTCAGTAGGGGGTACAGTAACTTAGTACCAAACTAGAGACAAGATCAGGAAGACAATGGGGGGGGGGGGGGGGGTTTCAAAAACCCTCCAAACACCAA
>JBCJKH010027643.1:0-19805 GCA_039877255.1 Loriculus beryllinus | reverse complement strand
AATGGCACTTTCAGTGAAAGACAGGAAAACTTTTAGGACTATTAAGGTTCAGGACCAGAAAAATACTAATCACTGGGGCCAATTTTCTACTTAATTAGAGCACAAGAGGCCACAGCCCAGTAATAAAAGGCACCTCTACAAGAATTAAATTACATATGGGGAACATTTTTGACAGTATGGAAAGAGGCCTGCCTGCTTTACACATTAAAGCCAGGCTGCTGGCTGCTGCAATTCTTGCAAAACTTAATTTAGTGGAAAAGGGTTCATGTCAAGTAAAGGTACCTCTTGTTTTGGGGAACACCAGAAAACATCCTTTAGGTTACAGCAGGAAGGCATTATCTGTTCATTTTTGCCATCAGATTGAGGCAGGCGTAATAATGCTCTAGAGATATAGGTGAAACTCAGTGTTAGAAAAATACTGCAGACAGGTGAATCCTATCTAATATATCCTATAAAGTAATGTACACTAAGAAAACTTTAATCTGCTCAGTTTAGGACAAAGAATAACCCTTTCAGGGGCAGAATTTACAACGAGGTCAATGATGCCCATCAATTCCAACAGACCTGGCCCCACGTTTTTCATCCACTCTAAAATGTGTAACGTAACACTGCACAACCCGTTTCAAGCAGAGCATTTCCTGTGCATCCCCAAAGCTGTACAAAGCACAATGGTCCACAAAAAGGTGTTGAGTACCAAGAGCTATGTTTTTTGTATTCTCATGCTTTGGCTGACTTGATTTCCCTAGGAATGGAACAAAAACACATAAGCTGTATACTTTGCAGTCCTTTTAGACCCTTTCTATTTATAAAGTAGCTCAATAAGGTGATCCTAAAGCCCTCTGTGGTTGCTGTTCAGTATGCTTGCCATGACAGAAAAAGGCAAACCTGTATTTTTCATGGCAAAATAACTGACAGTGTTATAAGGATGGCTTTATTTTCTCTTCTATGTCTTTTAAGTAGTGTTTGACTGCCAATGAGTTAACATATCCATGTGTCTTGCTCTCTTTCTCTAAAAGACTACCATTGGCAGAAGGTGTTTCTCACTTTCCATGTTCGGTAACTTTAGTCTGCTTTTTCAGCTATTTATGTAAGTTCAGAAAGATGTCAAAGAAAAGGCCAAGAAGCAGTATTAAAAAGTGTGTGCATGAAGCACTTATTTTTGTAAGCATAGTATAATATTTGTATAGAGTTTTAACACTGTGAAGTGTAGTGAAAAATCACACTATCCATTTACTGGACAGTGATCATGCATGTTTAAAAAGAATGAAGTGGAAATGGCATCTCAATCATCCATTACAAGGAAATTATAATCTTGATTAAGTTCTGTGAAGCAAGTCTGTAATTCTAGAGTAATCCAAGGACATTAACTGGACTTTGAAATATCATTAAAACTTTTTAAACAAACATACATGCCTCAGTCCCATTATACCCCAAGTTTCACATGAAAGGGTCACCCAATGCATGGTAAATAAGAGCATACTTTGCTCTCTAGGGATCGATTTGAGGTCACACAGGCAAGGTCACAAGCTGCTCAACAATGCTGAGTGTTTTCAACATGCACTTTGGTGACACTTGGCACACATACACAGCAGAAAATTAACAGTGTTAGACTTCTACAGTTTAAAGCAAAAAATAAAGGGGTTGGGATTTTTTTTCCACCATCTGTTCGGTCAACCTTCATTTATCTGTTGATGCTGCAGGAATCATTTTTGCTATAAATTTATTTAAGTGGTAATACTTTTGCTCCTCATCTGATCCCAATGAAGATGTCTTGAGGACGATATCAATAGTGAGACAGTAATGTGCAAAAATAATGGTATAGACGGGGCAATACACAATTTAGGGCTATGAGGGATTGGTCCCACCTTGGTAAGAGCCTGTTGCCAGGTCACTGATAGGTGACAGCAGCTACAGCCCTGGTCATTTTAAGAAGATGAGGACCTGCTACTTGAGGACCATCATAGCTAAATGACTGAGCAACAGCAATTCCTGCTTCAACACCCAGGACAAAGAGTTCTGGTTTTAGAACTTTCCAGAGAAATCCTGAGCCCAAGAAATGGGGGAAAGACCTCTTACCTTGCTTGATAGAACACAGCATTAAACCAAAGGCCTCCCTACCAAGCCAAAAGAGATTTCACCAAAATAGCTTGACATTGTTCTTACAGACTTAGAAAGAGGTCAGCTGTATTCTGGGCTTTAGCAAGAACAGCAGCTCTGACAGTTTTGTTATTTTACCTCATTAGGTCTTCCTGATGTCCTGCTTTCATTTTCTCTGAAATTAGGGCAATGGCAGAATTTCCTTTTCTGCTTAATATTTCCCCTCACAAAGAACTTGTTCCCTTTTGCTCAGCAGCAGCTATTTTGGAGAGCAAGAATTATATTTCAAGAAATCTCAAACCCACAACCCAACTTAAAAACCATAATTTCTCATTTGTAAAGACATGGGTTCCCAGTGGATAGCAAGACAAAGCCAAAAACCATATCCATCCTCCACAAACAAGTCTATGACATGTTTGAGTCATAAGGGATCAGAAGATCAAGGGCCCAGAAAAATCAGCAGATGGCCACATGTTTAGCTGCATGTAGGACAGGAGTTACAGAACCTGCACTTTCCTTCTCCCTTCTTCCAGCCAACCTCTTCCTGGAGGCCACTACAGCACAGAGCTTCACATCTGAGGTGCAAAGAGAGAATAAAATATGTCTGAGAATTACACAACAACTCCGCCTTTGGAGCTGGATAGACTCTGAAACATCCCACCCGGAAACCATCTCCCATGTCCCACTGAAACTCCCTCTAGAAGTCCATGGTAGAAAGTCTCCAGTGACTTTCAAGGGGAGCTGCTTTATCTTTGAGCTTGCATGGCTCCCTTTTCCCACTAGCTCAGCTAAATCTCTTATAGACAATCTCATTTCCCCATCACATACCTACCTGCACTTCCCATTTTGGGAGGTAAAATAAAAAACACAATCCTTTGAAGAGTGACATTCCAGTCAGGTACCACAAATCACTGTTGTTCACTAGCTGCGCTCTCATGGGATGCCCCTTTCTTTCAAAAGCTGGACATTATTGTATCACCCCAAAACCTCGGTCTCAGCTAAAATTGCAGTTCTCAGGTGCCTTTTATTAAGTGACAGTGGGGGGCTTAGACAGTCCCTACCCGCTAGCCTCTCTCCTTCAGGGAGTGCTTGGCATAGGCTTTTCTCTCTAGGCAGATGATCTTCCACCTTGAACACTTCTCCATGCCCAGAGACTTGGCCTGGCCTGGCTTCAGCTACCTGCAGAAGATGGGAACTGTGCACATCCAAATTTGCGGCTCATTAACGGAAGTACTGGGAAAGTGACATTCCTTGGTCCCTGCACTCACCTTGTGAATATGCAGTCCCAGTTGTGAAGATGTTAAAAAGTAAATAGCTGCTGGTGTGCCTCTAGATAGGCTGCACACAAACATCCTCTGTGGGAGGTATCCAAACAGCATCAGGCAACTATAGGATTAGACAGATCCTAAAAGCCTGCATCAAGTCTCAGAGACAGCAGAGGGATTCTCCTCTTTCCCTCCAGTGCCTCAGGTCAGAGCCTAATTTAGCACCTGTTCTGCAGCTCCAAATACTGTTGGTAAATTTGGGATGTTGTGCAGGAGGAAAGAGTTTTACGAAGGAACTCTGCAAGGTGGCTCAGCCTGAGGACACAAACAAGCTTCTCAAATTCATCCTAACTTACGTCCCACGATGAAGAAACAGAACGGTGGAGCTTTGCTTGCCTCCCGAGCACGTACACAAGGCACAAACGGCCATACATCGAGAGTGAGCAGCCCGAGAGAGAGAAGAGCAACTGCGATGAGTGATGCTATATTTAACCGCTGGCGAGCTGCCCGAATTCCGCAAGATTTTCTCTGGGCTTCGCTGTGTTCAGCAGCCGCTTGTTCTCGTGTGAAGCGGCACTGGCACCTAGCGGCTGCTGCAGACAACCACAGCACCCAGGAGAGCGCGGCTGCCGGACGGTGCGCCAACAGGTGACAGGCATCGCGCTGTTAAAGGGCAAATAAAATAGAGGATTTCTCTCAACCGCCTTGCTGACACTGAGGAGCTCTGGGTATTCCAGACACAAAACGATTATGAAAGATTCCAAAAAAGACTCCCCAAAACTTCAAAAAGCCTGTGCACACTGGTGACAAGCAAATAAACACGCCTGCTGTGAAGTGTGAAGGGAGGCAGCTCTGGGGCACCAGTGGGACTCTCCAGATACCCTAATTCTGTCTTTCAACCTTTTTCTCCCATGAGAAACCCCAGCTTCCTAAAAACCCTCTTTTGGGGTCAGATGCTCACATTTTAGAAGGTATGAGCATTTTAAGTGTGCATTCAATTCTGCTTACAGAAACATTGAGCACCAGTACTGCTGAGAAAAAAAACAGGGTTAGTGTCATGCAACAATACAACCAAAATCATCTGAAACAATCAAAGTAAACATCTCTGTATTGCCTGAGAAAAAATGAACCACTGTTTCCTTTTTTCCAATGTATTTCTTTTAGGAAAACAGAAGTACTCATGTGAGATTTATCCTACTTTACACAGTGTAAGAAAAATAGCAAGTAGAGAAAGAGGGATTGTTATACTGAGATTCAGTAGGCAACACAGTTTTCAGACCAGAAAGCAGCTCCTGTGTCTCATGAAGATGATGTAACCCTGGTTTAAGGGGCTGTAATATGTTTCACCATGCCTGGTCCAACATGAAAACATGAGCAAAGCGGGAAAAACTTTGCAAGAAACTTTCTGGATTATTTTGCAGCTTGAGAATTGCTGCACTGACCAAGCCTGTCCTGTGGCACAGTGGAATGCTGGAGCAGCATCCTCTGCTGCTGCCACATCCCAGAGATGCCCTTATTGCCATCAGAGCAATTTTGTCAACGGTAGCAGGGCTGATGGGCCAATTGGAGTTGTTAGGAAAAGATGCTAAAAGCATCTTCAGGGATTTGATTTCCAGGGCTGTTCTTACAAAGCTTCCTGACTCAATATTGCTATTGCTTTGAGCTCTTCCGGATGGGGATCTCTGAGACTGATTGCAGCTGGCTTAAAATGAATAATTCATTCTCTTCTACTGATTTTAAAGAGAGGCAAAATTATCTGATTGATGATTCTCTGAAGAATTAAGGAGGTTGCATACAAAATCGGTACACATTGTTGGGGCTTATTAAACATTTACAATTATTTAGCTGTAAAGCTTTACAAGAATCCCAAATCCAGATCTGAATGGCATATGCTCTTCTCCCTTTGGTCCCCAGATCTACCACTTCTAGAGGCCAGAAGAAACTTGGGCACTGCTTATGGTACCCCATAGCAGTTCCAGAGGGAGGCACCTCAGGAGGGACGTGCCACCAGCACTGCATCAAGGTGGTCACACCTCTGTCCAGCCAGCTCGTGAAGCCCCCAGGAGAAGATCCTCTACCTTCCTGGGGAACTTTCTGTGTCAAAACTCTTTCAGCCAAGAGGTTTTGTGACTGTCCATCTGCCCCCTCGTCCTGCTCTTTGATGAACCCCTCCATTGGTGTTTTAGGTGGGATGGAGGGCTGTGGCAGCAGCAGCCATAGCAGCAATAGAGGCACTCAGGCCACAGCTGTGCCATGCTGGCCCTAGTTATGGTGACTGCCCCTGTGCAGGCTGACCCCTGTCACATTTGTATAGTAGCTGCTGTTGTGCAACAGGTAAAGAAGCCCAGAGAGTGAGGGTTAACGTGACCATATTTGACCACAGATCAGGCTCGATCAAGGATATAAATGGAATCCTACTATTGGGTTGGTTGAATTGGTCCTCCTCGGAGCATCAGGACTGTAGTCAGGGACTCTCCCCTTGGGTCGGTATTCCACTCAGGGTAACTCTTTGAGGTTGAGATCCCTCACCTTATTGGTGAACGATTGCACATTTTGGATTAATCATTCTAAAACCTGTAGTACTAGAATCATAAAATAGTTTGGGTTGGAAGGGACCTTCAAAGGTCATCTAGTCCAATCCCCTGCAATAAGCAGGCGCATCTTGAACTAGATCAGGTCACACAGAACCACAGCCAGCCTGGCCTTCCATTTGACATTCCAAATCTGCTACCCACCAAATGTCAACAGAGTTCTAATTGGTTCTATAAAATAATTTTTGTTTCTTTTATACCAATATTTATATTTTATACCAATAAGTATATTATTACTCTCACTTAATTCATAAACCTCTGCAACAAGGGACACCATGAGCCCTTCTGGTGACCTGCCTGTAGGTGATTCAGGCTTTGGCCACTGGCTTTGCCAGCCCTTCATCCAGAAAGAGCCTGCTCACCCTGCATCCTTCCTGATGCTAAAATGAAGCAGGCTCTGTTCCGAGCTGACTCGCCCACAGCTTTAATTCATAAGTTCGGCTCCTACTGATTTCCCTCTGCGGTATCTGAAATACAAACTTAATTGTGATAAAATCCAGCCCTGCTCTGACTGGACACCAGTCACCTTCTCCTAGCCGCTGCAGGTTCTCCTTCACCCACTGGTCCTTCCCAAAATCCCCATCCTGCATATGGCCCCTGGTGTAACCCCAGTGCCCACCCCATAACACCTCTGACACACATAAGCACCCTTATTTTGAATCTTTCTGATGTATCCCAAAGTGATATAGATAGGGTAAAATACCATTTTCTGCCCATTCTTGTGGTTAGAGGGCTGGGCAGGACCTTAACACAAGGACAAGAAGAGTGGCTAAAGTCAGTTCCAAAGTCCTTCTTATCCAGCATCCTGCCTCTGCACTGTGCCAGAGATGCATCATGTCTTCAGGACATAAAACCAGAGCAAACACATGTAGTCCTTACAGGGATTTGGTGGCCTCCAGCCCATCTGTAGTTTCTTGGGCCACTTGTAATTATTTGAGATTTTGAAGAGGGCTTCTCTTCTAAACCTTGCTTAGCATCTCCTTGAAACGACACAAACCCACACATGATGGGCAGCGCTGAAGACACCTGGGGCACCGGTCAGCTCAAAAATGACATTTGTGAAAGAGATTAGCACAGTCCAGAAGGAGAAAACTGCTTCAGTATTTTACTTTGTGAATGACTGACCTTCCTTACTTTATTAGAGACCTCTGAGGTTGGACCCCAGTCAGCAATTCATCAGACTCCTGAGAAACAAAGACCACTGATCTTTAGAGAACTATGTACAATTCAACATCATAGGACACTGTTACCCCACCACCCCCTGTAGCCCATGGTGACTTTTAGCTCAGAGAAGGAATCCTCCAAATGCCGTAAACTAGGATGATTAAATGAAATAATACTCAAAACTTTTTTGATGAGTCTCAATTTATCCCATACTAAGAGGTCACCTTTGCACTTCAAGCGCTATTGAAGAATCTGTAGATGCCTTGGGAATTCAGAAGCTCTTTCCAGTTTTATGGACTGGGGTCAATTTTATGGACTGTTTTATGGTCTGGATTAGCTCCCAATATGCACTAATTCTCTCAGAGAGAGCCTTTAATGACTTCATTTAGCACTTTAATGACTGAAGAAAACCAGTTACATCTTTATTACAATAAGAATCAACTGCAACAAGATCTAGCCAGGATGGGAACTACTTGAACAAGAATATGTTGAACTAGTGAGACTGAATTGCAGGTAAAAGTCAAAACCTTGCAGGAAGTCAAGCTTTGCACAGCAAAGGATGACCAGCAGCACTTGAGGGACAGCAATGACGTATAGAGTCATGTATGCCACAAAAAAATCTCACAGACATGCACTGAGAACAATTCCTTCAGTGAACAAGATCACCTACAGAGTTGTGATTTCAAATGCTGAAGATGTGCCTTCAAATGGAATAGAGACAGTGAGACTGTTAGACAATCTTTTCCTGTAGTGCCCAAAGTATCGTATCCTGTATACGCCTGGCTCTGTGCCATGAGGGATGTGCCATTCAATAGTCACATTGCTCCGACCAAGTAATCCTTTGGTCCAGTAAAACCTAGCAGACAAAACAAAAGCTGCAGTCAGCAAGAAAATCCACTTTCATTTGTTTTAATATCCCAAGAGCTAAGTGGAATGAGGTGAATGCACTCCACTTAAGTATATTTTAAAGCTTCTTTGAACTTTTCCTTAGATATTTAGGCTATCAGAGCAGCAAGCAAAAGGCCAACACAAAACCTGACAGCGCTGAAAAATAACTGGAAACACAGAAAAACAAGTCAGTGGTCCTTTTTGCAGATGAAGAACATTTCTACCAATGTATTCTTACATTCCCAACTCCATATCATAACCCATACAACATTACCTCTGTAAGCAATATTCATCAGCTAAGTCTTCCCTGTGCAGAGGCAATGCTGAACTAAGAGAATGAATATTTATTGAAGGTCACAAGAAAAATCTATCACAATTGAGTTCTGGGCTTCTGGCACTCATTTCTACATCAGACTCCCATTTTCTTCTACAGACAGCCACACATCATGTGGGGGTAAGGAATTTTTTAGCCAACCATTATAAAGCACTTCTTGGGGAGATGAAGATTAACCTGCTCCTCTTTTGATAACGCAAATTAGGGGCACTGGTAGATATGTTCCTATTCAGGCTCGACATGAAACTTATGAAACCCTATTAAGACATCACCTCTATTTTAGGGCTTTAACTAGAGGAAGCCAATGAGCAAAATATGTTGATTCATTGGCAATGGTAGTGAAAAGTTTCTCCATTCCAGTTGTACTGAGAAGATTGAGACAAATATTTACAGACATCACTGGGTGAAAATCAGTGAACAATAGGGGAAATTTTATTTGGTAAACAGAGACTACAGGCCAACACAGGGCCCAAGTATCCACCTGGTTTCTGTTGTCCAGGGTTTTTGCTGTTTTGACTTGGGACAAAACCAGCATTATCTTGGGAGATTACAATAAGGTGACAGCACAAGCCTCAAGTGGTGGAGGATTTCCTTCCTTGGGGACCACCCTGACTTGTCTGGACATGGCCCAAGGCAACCTCCTATAGCTGCTACATTGGCCCTGTTGGGAGATGAGTTGGACCAGAGCCGTGCAGCCTGAGCCTGGCTGTAATGCTATGACCTAAAAATGCTGCTGCAATAGATCTATGCCATTACCTGGCCTCCTCCCCATCCTGCCCTCCAGGCTCAGTGCACCAGAACCACCTCTCTGGGACTCAGAAACTGGAACTTAACTCAGACTCCCCTCAGGAGCAGGCTTCTCACAGATGAACTCATGGGGATTTCACTATGTCTTAATCTCTGTTGGCTGTTTGCTGAAGGCAGGACCAGGCAAATTCCTGCCTGTAGCTCAGTCCCTCCTCCTTAACAGTCCCAGGAAAGCAATTACTGCCCCCAAGGCAGATGCAGGGTAGGGCCAGACACTTCCCTACTGGAAACATCAAGACAGAAACCAGCAAAAGGACAAGTCTGCGCTGGGTTTGTCCCTGCTGCAATGGCAGGCCCACGTCAAAGGCCAGATAACAGCTATCTCCTTCCCCGAAAGCTGCACCTCCTGTAAATAAACCTTCTTATCTTTTGATCCCTGAAAATATGTCTTTTACAAATGCAGTGATAAGCTATTTAACACTTTGCAACACTAAGCTAACAAATAATGTGTTGCTTTGTGCTACCCTCCTATTACAATATTCACTAATATCAAACATTAGTTTTTCCTGTGCTATTAAAACACTCTGATTCTACTAATATCCAGTAAAAGTGTTTGATTCCTCCTGCCCTCCTCACCTTAATTACTGACATATCAAAGTTAACACACACTGACACTGTAAAAAGTGACTTGTTTTCATCTTAACAGAAACATTTGCTCTTTCTTGTGGTTTTTGATATTTTCCTGGGGCACCGTTAAAGGGGATACTACTGTCTGTATTGGTTTGCCCTCTAGCCAGCCCCTTTAAGCAGGCCAAACAGCTCCTCTTCCTTATCAGCAGGAGTATTTAAGTGCCATTCAGAGATCCGAAGTCTGACCTTCTCAGAAGAGAAAGGAAGATGTCTAGATTGCTACCCTGCAGCATCATGGCAATACATTCTTCAAGTTCTGCACTTTTATGTTTTTTATTTTCTTGAGTGGCACCTTACTATACTCTTCAGTGTTCCTTGCCTAGGTTTTGGGAAACCTGTTGGGTTTTTGGAAGAGGAGGAAAGAAGACAGGGCTATGGATATGGGTGATAAAATGCCATCATTTCCCTTAATCAAATAAAGAACTTGACTGGAAAGGTTGACATCAATGAAAGTGACAAGGTAACATAGTGCAAGTGTTAAACAGAGGGTAAGTACTTAAAAAAGCGGAGATCCAGGTGCAGGTAGGAATTTATCTCCTGTGCTGGTTCAGCCAGAGTCCTTGCTACCAAATTAGGTTCAGAAAACACGTGGCTGCTTGTGGGCAAAGAGAATTACACCCTATAAATGCTCATCATAAATCCAGAGAAATATTTTCCTGATAAAACCAAGCTGTCAGGAATGCTGCCTCTCTGACCTCGGATGCCACATGTTTGCACTGTGACATTGCAAGGTCTGAAGATCCCAAAAGCGATGTTTTTCAGGCTCCTATTTCTTACAGATAGGTTGCAAAAGAACGTTGGAAAATGTCTGGTTTTATTCAAACAGGACTAACTTGAAATTGAATGGTTTGACAGAAAATGTCTTTGGTATTTCTATTTTGTGTGCTGATTCCTAGTGCAGCTCTGAAATGTGACAGCAGCTTTGTTGCTTAGTGGATATCTTTCCTTAAAACTGACATCTCTAAACTTAATTTTGCTTTCTTATGAACTTTTTAACATTGTTGACTATTTCTAGTCAGGAAAGCTGGCCAGCTCTTCCCTATGAAAACCCTACTGTGGTGAACCGCTCATATTTTCTATTTGGTATCTTATTTACCAGCACAGTAAGGCAGATCAATGGATGTAGGCTATGAACCTTTAGGAATTCTTGCTCTTCCTTTTACTTTTCAAAAGTTATAAGCCCCCATTGCAGAACCTAGTCCCATAGGGAAGAATGATTGCTGTGGTCTTCACAAGTTAGCCACCCAGATACAAACCAATATGCCTTCAGAGAGCATCATCTGCAGGGCAAGACCAACCTACAGCTGGGAGATCTGAAATGAAACCTCTCAAGTTAAACTTGAATGACTCCACCAAGACTGTGGAAGTGTGAAATCTAGTCAGGGTACCCACCTGGTGTCCCAGGAGGCATCATTCTGTACCACATGCCAGCTGTCTGAAGTGCTGGTGTATTTCTCCACTGTCAGGAAGTTGTGTTCAGTCTTGAATAAAGATAACAGAGTTAGCCAGACATTGAAGATACAGGCATGTCCCTGCTTTTATGTGCCGCTTTAAACTGGAGAAGGGACTATGCTTCTGTGTGCTTCGCTGGCAAATGCAGTAATTATTAGCAAAAAAATGCTTTTATTTCACTACCAAACACAAATTTAAGCTAATAAATAACGTAAAGAACTTGATCATTAAAAAGAGAATGGAGAGGTGAGGTATCAATATCTATGCAGGATGAGTGATAGGATAAATTAAGTACTTATCTATTTTTCTTCCTTTTATTAAAATAATGCACTGGCCTGATAAGATGGAGACTAGAGACCATGCTTGCTATGACTGGATGGCACTAGATGCTAACTGAGAAAGACTGTTTGGCCTAACGCATGACATGAGTGCCTTTGACTTCAATAATATGAAGAGATCATGAATAGTCCATATCTGACCAAATTAAGGACTTTGCTCCAGAAGCATTTTGGTGGTGTGAATTCCCAAAGTACACTCTAAAGGGAGAACCTATCTTCTTCTGAAATCCCAGCAAGATAAAAAAGAACTGGAAGCACACAGTTTTACTGTTTATGAAACCTGAATATCAAAGATTAAAATGCATCAGGCAGAGGCAGTAACTAAACAAATATCCCCAGTTCCAGCACTGTGTCATATTTACCGCATTTTCTGCAGAGTTCCTGGGATTCGCACCTACAAAAGTTACTTCAGCAACTTCCGTCTGTGGGGAAATTGAGATGTGTATTAAATGCTGAGCAGCATATTGCACAGCCTTTGAAAATACTGTATGAATTTTTCAATGGTTTAGTTGTTTTTTCGGTTTTCTTTGAAAATATTTGTAATTTCACTTGTTGAAATAGCAGGAGACAATTTATACTGTGAACTGATATTCCATGCCTTGCCATCGCACTTGTCCTTCTTGCTGGATAAACTCCACCATAGCACATAAGATTTGTGTGCAAAAGGAGCAGAGAAATAGGTGAGATTTTTAAGAATGCCTCCCTGCCTTCTTCCTACCTTACTGCTGGAGACAGCAATGAGATGAAAGCTCTTGCTCTGAACGCCTTATCTAAACTTTGAGCATTTAAAACTGAAGCCTTTCTGACATTTTTATTTCATTTACATTTATACTAGAGACATCAAAGGTGACCTGACTTCTACTTGTAAAGAAATCATTGTAAAATATTTCCCTATTTAATCATCAACTGATATTTTATGCTGAAACAGAAGAGGAAATCTTATTCATGTTGAATAAAGAGCTTTCATTTTCCCCTTAATTCACCCATTTTAATCACATCCAATACAATGGCATTGGCATGAAAATGCCCTGTGCCTGCCTTTTCAACTATGCCCGCTAAAAACAAGACTTTTTTGGTTTGAGAGCATTGACACCTTTTTGAGAGCACCACCTAGACTTCTTCAGGCAAGGAGTAAGAATTTAAAGTTGGTTTCCTAAACAGGTTTTAGCAAATCCTTGAAGCTCTCACCGGTTGATACTGTTGTCTCACTTCTTGTAGCACATCCCCAAATGTCTTATTCACTGGCACGCGATCAGCAATGAGAGAAGGCACCAAGGTAAGATTAGTTATATTAAAAAATGGGGGCTCTGGACCAGGCAGCAAATCCTGAACTGTATTCTGGAAGAGGGAAGATGTGTTCATTATACATAGATATATATAGCCAGTATCTCCCTGATGGTTCGTATCACTGCTGTGTCTCTTTACCTAAGTCCTTGCTTAGATAGATTTTAAAAGCAAGGACAATAAAGTGAGCATAAAAAAAATAAGGGGATTTTCATCTGTACTCTGCATGCAGGAGCAATCCCCACAGGATACCCACTGTCCTGTTGCTGAGGTTCTCCATACCCATCCACCAGAATACCCCACGACTTAAAAAGGCAGTGCCCACCCACCAGTCCTGCATATTCACATGATCACAGATACAATGGTAACAAACACTGCTGTGTACAGCAGAAATGTAGCAGACTTTCTTTGCTCTTGGTAGAAAAGTGGGAACTTCAGGCCATGCAGAACGGTTGGAGGTACCAATTTCCTCAACTCTGAACAGAAAAAAACCCAAACAAATGAGAAATTCTCAAGTGGCATGAGACCCCCGCTACAGGAATTATTTTCATACCAGATGAGAATTTCTCCTAGCCACTTATTATGAGAAAATAGAGGATAGCAGTCACGCAACCTCACTGAGAAACAAATATAGCTACCCTCGTTTACCAGATTTGTATGTCTCTAGCAGCATGTGGCATATAGGAAATTTTGATTACCATAGCAATAGACCTTGCAAGTCCTCTGTAGAGCTGAATATAAGCAGAAAGGGTGTGTGGTCCATAAATAGTCGATGCAGCCTCGTATCGTTGAACCTATCAATGGATAAATCCGAAACAGGAGGGTTTGAAGGACTCTTGAGCTCATCAGCTCATCACACTGTACTGAGATCAGGTCAGCACTATACCTGCAGGGCTTTATTTACTCCCTTACTGCTAGGAAGACAACCCAAAAATTTGTCTAAGTATTTCTGCTGCCATTTCAGGTTACTCTTCATTCTCTAATCCATTGCAAACAGGGAGGACCAGTTGTCGCTCTTCCCAGTTATCACAGCTTTTTTACTCTTTTAAAGGGTTATGATGTAGGTTGTCTCCCTTACAACTTTTTTGGGTTGGAAAACCCCAGTTCTTCCAAATTTCCCTAGCAATTTAGGGTTTCTAAACCCAAGGAGTCTATTCAATAGTCCACATCTACTTCAAAGCCCAGCATCTACCAAGCCTTGTGGAGAGCCTTAAAACTGGGTCTTTCAAGCTGTATTGTGGTCTTTTCCACAGCAACATGGCACTACAACTCCATACAATTCCTTACAACCCTACAGCTCAAAATCTTTCCTTTGGCAATTTTGCCACATTAGGAAGACAACATCTAATTCCTCCAAGCCATCAAGGGATTATTAAACCAGACCTGAACTCACCAGAGCTCATTCAGCACGTCATAACATTTCCATGTTAAAAGCATCCGTACATACTCTCTAGCTATAGTCAGGAAACCATCTTGGCCCTTGGATCACATCATTTAGACCAGAATAAACAAGAGGTCTCGAGATTTCTGCTATAGATTCTTCAGCTTTTTGTGGCAAAGAAAAACTACTTTAAACATACATAATTTCACATGAATTGTCATCCCATAGAGCCAAATATGAACTCAGTTAAACAGGTTTGGTCTGCAATTTTAACATTTACCTGGTATTCTTCATAGGTGGTAATGTAATGGGTGTAGACATTGCACAGACCTGCAATTACAACATCCATTTCTGATGCACCATGGGAATCAAATTCCTAAGAGAGGAAATAAATCACTTATCTTGAAACAACTGCTTAATGCACAATTATGTTGTTATCGTAGTTGTTGTTGTTACTGTTATTCACCAGGACAGAATACAAAGCTACAGTGCAGAAGGGGCTGGATGTTTAAGAATGTAACTCTAGAAGTACAATTTGCCTTCATTAGCATCTCATATTCACTTCCTAAAGAAAAAGAGGAGAAACAACTGAATAACCCAGTAAATTTGATACATTTAGAGGTTTTCTTGAAGCTGATGTCCCTATACTTATAAAAAAATGGTGCTATAGCTATGTGGAATAGGCTCAGTGAGTTGTGGAGATAGCTTCTGAGATTAAGATAGCATTCAGGCTGGACCTGAGAATAGGATGTATCAATCAGGAAAATGGAAAAAAATACATTTGCTGGTTTTTTCCAATTGTTCACATTGCAAAATTCTGGTAGGAATTAAGTAGCTAAGCCCCTCTCTGCCAGAGAAACAACGCCTGCTAGCATCAGTTATGCCTGGATCCCAGTTGAATTAGCTTGTTTTGGCTTAATGGATTAAAACTCAATTGGTTTGCTTCATTTGAGGAGAATATTCATTTCCCCTGCACATCAGTAAGCACATGCAAAATGAGTCTGAGGCAATTGTTAGAAGGAAGCATCTGTGAGACCTGACCCCAGCCGGAAGGAGCCAGGGGAGAAACCAGAAGGATCAAGAAATGTGAAGTTGCAGATACACTGCACTCTGGAGAAACATCTTGCCAGCAACTTACTCTTTTAACAGCTTCCCGTAGTCTGCGTCCAGACATTGTCCTAGGGTCATTAAAGGAACAATGTCAGTCTCCAGAAATGCAGGGAGCTAAAGCAGGAATTGCTGGTTGGACATGTAGCACACCACCAGAAATTCACATAGCACCTACAATGCTACTCAGCATCCCTTAAGGCTTCTTTGCAGTGGGTTCAACCAAAACACCTCAAAACACTTCATATATATCACCAAAGACAGGGTGAGGCTGAAGGCACCCAGGGCAGGGTGGAGTATTAAAAAAAGGTGCTAGAAATAAATCATTATTGTACCCAGGTTTTCACCATTGTACCATCGACAGTCAGTGCTATTCATCATGATGGTGTTTGTGGCATGAAAATCTCCAACCCTTCCCCAAAAAAACACAAGAAAAAACAACAAACCCCAAACAAATCAACAAAAAAACCCAAAACCTAACAAGTTCCTTCTGTTTCATTAAAACAGTATTTTGCAGTGAACAGTGAAAATTATTTGGAATCTTGTTTGCACCTTACTCATTTCCATGGCTAGTTTACAGAAACAAAGAGACACATACGTGAATTCTCCGGGAACAGCAATGATTGCCAGTGATCCAATGGCAACAATCTGGACATCCACGATGTCAGGGTGCCAGGGCTGAGGCCGAGTCATCTGAGGTAAAATAGAAAGGGATATTGCTATTGTAAGATAGTAGCAAAAAAAGATAGTGGAAGTGTTTTCCTTCCTACAGTCATAAATTAGGCAAACATTCATTTTGTAGACAGGCACATGAGAAAGTGTTTTACCTCCACATGTACAGCAAGTTGTCTGACCATAACAGACAGAAAAGGCATATGTAAGTACTATGCATAAGGCAGGAAATGAAAAGGTGCTGCCAGAGTGGCGGTTTAAAGGAAAGTGGATAAATAAGTCCAGAGTAGCACCTAGAAACCCCTCACCTGCATGGGAAAAAGAAAGTGTTAGGACGAATAAGGCTGGTCGTCTGACCAGGAGAGCAACACTGAACGAGTGAAACCAGAGAGCTTGATGGTGATGGGAAATGAGAGTTACTTTTTCATTAGCTGAGGAAATGCACTGTCAGTTGTGGTACACAGGGAGAGTTTCACCAAAAGGGTGATGTTCAGGGTACCCTCAACCTAGGCCTGATTTCGAACTGTCCCTTAGCAGTGACCCCACTATACTTGGACTCAGCAGCATTGCGGCAGCCAAAACACACTCCAGCAGCATTTCATCTTAAAAATAACTGCACAGATAAATAAATAACTAATAATAATAAAAGGATTAAAATTAAAAAGCCTTGCAAAAATAAACTAAGAACAAGAGCTTGAGAGCGGCATGGCTTCAGCAAATGAAATACAAAATCCCACTCCAGAAAGCCAAAACGATTTTTGAGGAGCACTTTACTAGGGGAAACACCTGAATGAGAAAAACTTGTGAAGCACATCATAAGCAGGAGACCTGCCAGAGCATCCATAAAAGGATGTTCAAAAGGTGATGAAGTTGTAAGAATAAAGTGTAATTTACTCTCAGTAGCACCATCCTGGACAAAGGTGGTGTGGTGGAAGGAGGCTTTGCACTGGGACCTCTTTTTATAAGACATGAGGTGAAGAGCTGACGGAACACAAAGTGACACTAAGAAAGCTTTTAAAGAGACTGATGAAAGGAATAACAATGAATTACCTCATCCAGATGGCATTCCCTAAGTGCCTTGGACATGATCCATCACCACTACAGTGCATTAGCCTTAATGACAAGGGAACAACAGGTAGAAAATGGAGCATCAATATACTTTTGAAGCTGTAATTAGGAATTTGGGAAAGTTCAGTAAGAATAAAACCAACACAGAACAGCCTCAAGAATGGGAATGGGCTGGGGTCAAAAGGGCAGCAGTTCTGCAGAGGTTGGTCCTAAGAAATAACGCATACCTGTGTCAGTGGAACATCCTTGTGATGGGGACCCAAGCAGTGAGGGATCTTTGTCTTTCTTACTGACTGCCTCAACCCTTCTCGGCACGTCCCTAAGCAACCTGAAGTGTTGGTTCTGCTGGGAGAGCGGTTGGGCTGAAAAACCTCACCCCATGGTACTTCAAGAGTGAGCATGGTATGGTTTTATCCATGGATGAGTAAGTCTGGCACCAGTTGATAGCTCACAGAACTATCAGACACTTGCTTAGACATGACAGAAAAGCAGAGAAGTCAACAGGACATTTGGAGAGGAAGTGAAAGCCTGATAGAAAATTTTGAAGATAACACTGAAAAGGTAAGTTGATACAGTCCCCATAGTTTCCAAAAGGCACCATGACAAAAAGAAAAGCTCTTTTGTAGATTAAGATAAGAAACCAATGGTAGGATGGAAGAAATATCCTCCCAGAGCTATTAAGATCTGAGCACCAGCAGAGGATGTCCTGAAGCCAGAATGCTAGGAGGCAACGACCACTGTTGGCTCTCCCTGACGTCAGGCATTTTCCCTGTGCATCCTGCTCAGGGATGTTTCATAGGCAGAGAACTGGGCCAGGGTGGATCTTTAGTTGCATTTTTTGACCCTAATGAGAGCAGAGGGTCTAGTCCCTCCTCTTGGGATATATGGAAAAGGCAGTCTGCAAGAGGAAAACTTCCACCTCTCTCACATTGATGCAAAGGAATGACAGCACTTACTCTTGCTTTATATCTTCATGCCTTCAGAGCCCATGCAGCACTCTCTCCCTCCTTGTTCTTCACCATATGGGTTGGCACAGACACCATCTGTAGCACCCTAACAAAAGCTAGCCCAGAGCAGCAACCACTCCTCTTCCCAGGGCACACACCGGTGTATCCTTACCTCTCCAGTGCTAAAGAGGATTGGCTTGGGTTTGTGGCAGGCTTTTGTTTCATCGGATGGCTCTCCCAGCAGCTGGTCCCGGATTTCATCCCAAAATGGGTCCCCTTCTACTGAGCCTTGAGGGGGAAACATCTTTTAAACTCCATTCGTTCAGCTTCCCCAGCAGCTATTGGACAGCAAACTCATTTATTACTCCCTTCCTGCTTATGTGAGACAGGATATTGCTCAGTGGATTCTGATTATCTCCATTTTCTGGGGTAGTTTAAACATCCAAGCTTTAGCCCCTGCTGAGCTCCATCATAACAGCCTTTGTGTAATGAGAACAAATGAGAAAGATTGCCCCAAAGCCAGGTGCTTCTCCCAACTTTCATCAGAAGCTTTCTGATGAGCACAGACACACTGTGCAAGGGGTCTGTAAGATCACACCTTCCTAAATTCATCCCTTTGGAGACTGTGGCTCAGCCAGCATTAATGTTCTTAAATGACTCTGGGGGTTTGAATGTATCTGGGGGAGGGCCCTTCTCTTCTCCATTTGCACGAAGCCATCTGCTGCCTAGATTACCTTGTGTGAAGTTGAAAGCACCCACTCCATCAATAGTCCCTGCGGCAAAGCTGTGTCCTAAGGCTGGTTTACATGTTTTAACCTTAATTAGAAAGCAAAAAAAAAAAAAAAAAAAGAAAAAAAAAATATGTTTTTAAACCATTTCCCCTCAGTGTGTCCTGCCATCAGAATATAACATTTCTTCCTTCCTTCTTTATGTCAGTGTTCCAGGAGCTTCTGCTCTTACCGTGTGTGTGGCATTGAGCTCCACCAAGACATCACTCATATTCGCCCACTGGTGAGCTGAGATGAGGGGTCCTGTGATCTCCTGGGAAGCTTTTTCGTACAACTCCTAAGGGATACACAGGTGGAAATCTTTTAAGAAGAAGAGATCAGGAATCCAGCTCTTCTGCGATTCAGCTGTATGAATCTGTCATTCTGTTGATACCTTCCAGTGGCCTCTTCCAGGTGTTAAAGGGAGAGTGCATTTCCCAACTTTCTCTGTTTCTGCCACCCCTATATCCTGCATGCCTGACTCCTGCAAGCTCTCCCTGTCCCAAGTAACACAGGTAAGACACACTGTGGTCAGCAGTTTTCTGCCTGCCTTTATTTTGCAGTGGAAACATGCACCTATTCTGTAAGGATGGCAACTCCCTTTTTGGTTTTTTTGGCATTTATCACATCTTAGACCAACCAGAATAAAAGTTTCTTTATGTTTTTTTTTTACGTTTCTTTATGTTTCTAATGTTTAAAGATGACCATAAGCCAGCAATGTGCCCTTGTGGCCAAGAAGGCCAATGGCATCCTAGGGTGCATTAGAAAGTGTGGGGTTAGTAGATCAAGAGAGGTTCTCCTCCCCCTCTTCTCTGCCTTGGTGAGGCCGCATCTGGAATATTGTGTCCAGTTCTGGGATCCTCAGTTCAAGAAGGACAGGGAATTGCTTGAAAGAGTCCAGCATGGAGCCACAAAGATGATTAAGGGAATGGAACATCCCTTATGAGGAGAGGCTGAGGGAGCTGGGTCTCTTTAGCTTGGAGAAGAGGAGACTGAGGGGTGACCTCATCAAT
>JBCJKH010027642.1:0-10693 GCA_039877255.1 Loriculus beryllinus | reverse complement strand
AAAATTACACCATAACACTGTCATAATCTCAGTAATGCTCTGTATGTGAGCATTAATTACATCACATATGATAGTTTAAGGATTATTCCAATTTACACTGGCATCAGTAATCACCTGCAATGAAATGCAGCTGTGGTGGCTCAGTCTACAAAGCAAACATTGTGACTATACGTTTTTCTTTAGTCAACTTTCTTTATCTCTGCTGAACTAGTATCAGGAAAATTTAGAGGGATTAAAGCCTCGGCATCAATTTTATTCTGAAGAAAGCAGCTTTTCTTCATGTTGTTTCCTGAGGCAATTAAATCAATGAGGTTTCCAGACTGTATTAGCAATGTACACCCAGCACTCTGTGCTATTCAAGAGGTGTTAACCAAGACAGGACTGGGCTTTGGAAGAATTATTTAGCCAGGTAGTACATTAAGAAGCAGAGGGAAATAAGTTTAAAAAGCAATATAAATCTGTTTTTATTATAAGTATGTGAAAAGTGTCTCAAACAAAAAATACAAGTAACCAATGGGAAGTATTTAACATAATAATGAAAGAGCTCTGTAAAAGTTGCATGTAAGCAAGAGAAAAAATTACAAATTGGTTCCGAGGGACAAAGTCACAAGTTGAAAGAAATCTTTTATTAGAGATGCAAACTGTGAAAGTTTCAGTTTAAACAGTTCTTCCTTGTCAAGTGAAAAACACATAACTGATTTTAAAATATAAATAAGTCCTCCTGTTAGCTAGACAGAGCAAACAGGTAGCATTACAAAAGATAAAAGAGGGTTCTCAAATGAGGAGACAGCTGGTGCTGCCACACACCATCAAGCAGTGATGCCTACTTACAGACACAGGAGGTGCAGATCTTCACAATTCCCCCTTGGGACTGAGGCTCTGCTGTGTCTTCTCGTATTGCATCCAGGAGTCCACTAAGGCTAGGGAGAATGATGAAGGAGCTACCATGTGACAGAAACCTGAAGTGATGTGAGAAGTGATGTTCATCCATGAGCCAAAAGAATGAGATATTGAAAGAACCAAGAAATAAACGAGGTACAGGCTCATACAGTGGCACTGCATCAAACCTTCACTGAGGTTCTGTTCTGAACCCAGGACATTTCTCTTCTCATGTTTTGGTTATATGAACAAACCCAAATGACTTGAGCCAGCCATACAGGCAACCCGCCTTCCACTTCCAGTTCAGCTGCAACAGCTAGCATGTGCTGGGAGAGACAGGAACTGTCTGGGTAGCTTCTCTTTTTCATGCTGATTTGTTCACCACCTTGAGTGTATAAAACTGAAAACCAACTGTTTTCTTGGAGAGGAAAAAAAATATGCAAAGAATAATAAGAGGATGAGTCATTGAATAAAAAGGGAATAGAACTGGTTGTGAAAAATGTGTCTTCTGAAGAAAGTAGGTGCTTAATATCTAGGTATTCTCTTTCTAAATGAGAGGAGAAAAATGACAGTGCTTAAGTAGTTAGCTTAGAATGGAAATAGATTGTTGCTTGAGTTACCAGCAACAATAAACTGTGCTGATCAACTCTTTAAACTACAAGGTAAAAGTGAAGATTGCAGAACACACTTTATGCAGCTGAAACTGAGAATGGTACTTTGCAATGAAAAAGGAAAAAAAAAAAAGTGTTCACAAGCAGAAAACTCAAGTAAAAAAAAAATAATCTTAACTGCCATCAAGGGTTTATGTGGCTTTCTTGGGGCTGGCGTGGGTGTTGTGATATTTCTTTTTTCCAAATGCTGTGATCTGAGCTCTCTTTGACTCTTCACTCACTTGTTCTGACACCCTCCATGCTGCTCACCTTAGTGTGCATGAAAGTTTTTGGAAGAGCCTCAAAGAGCTCTCAGCCATTTTTCTGTGAACATGTTTTTACAATAAGGTTGCCTGCAAACTTAACAGCTTATTCTTGTGCACATCCAGTGCAAAACATTAACTTGGACATAACTAGGATATTTTTCATAGAATTGTTTTGGAATTTTTTTTTTTTATGTGTGTGTGTATTATGTATAAATAGGCTTGTTTCACAACAGACATACATGGAGTTTAGTTTCGAAAGTACTTTGGTTATTATTTTATTACTTGAACAAATTACTTTCTTGTATAAATGAAAAAAAAGAACCAACCAAACAAACCCAAAACTTCCCTTTCATTCATTTTACTTTATTTAGTAGAATCATAGTATCACAGAATCATAGAATGGTTTGGGTTGGAAGGGGGCTTCAAAGATCATCTAGTCCAAACACCCTGCCACAGGCAGGGACAACTTTCACTAGATCAAGTTTCTCAAAGTGCCAGCCAAAGTAACCTTGAAGACTTCATATGATCCACAACTTCCCTGGGCAACCTATTCCAGCACTTCACCCCTCTAATTGTAAAAAATTTCTTCCTTATGTCCAATCTAAATCTAGCTACTTTTAATTTAAAATTGTTGCTCTTTGCCCTGTCACTGCAGTTCCTGGTAAAATGTCTTTCTCTGTCTTTCTGATAAGCCCCATGTAAGTATGGAAAGCCATAATAGTGTCTTCCAAAGTCCTTCTCTTCTCCAGGCTGAACTCCTCTTATGAAGACTCTCTCAGTCTGTCTTCATAAGAGAGATGTTCCAGGTCTTTATTTTCAAGGCCTTCCTCTGGACCCATTCTAACATGCCCATAACTTTCTTGTACTAGGGACCTCAAAAGCTGAATACAGTACTCCAGGTGGGGTCTCACCACAGCAGGGTAGAAGAGGAGAATCAACTTCTTTGACCTGCTGGCTTTTTTTTTATGCGCTCTGGGTTGCAAGTGCACATTGCCAGCTCATATCCTGGTTTGGTTTTTTTTGCCCAGCAGTATCCCCAAGTCCTTCTCCACAGGACTCTCAATCTGTTCATCCTCCAGTCAGTATTGATACTGAGACATAGAAAAACAACCTTTTGAGTATTAAAAGTAGAAGGTAAGGAAGTGTTATGTAGCTCAGGTTTGTAAAAAGTTTGGGAAAAGCTTCTGTGCCACTACCACATCAATGCTGATTAAAATAACTTTCAGTTAGAATGTAATTTGTTTCTTTGGACTGCTGAGAAGTTAACAGGGAGCATCAGTTTACTCTATAATGAAAAAAGTAGAAAAGAAGGCAGGGAGGATGATTTCAGAATTTTCAGTACTGCATGCTACAGAATGTACTTCTAAAAAAAGAAAAAAATAAATTGTCAGTGCTTTTACCTTGGACAAATATCACAATGAGTTTAAATTAAGAACCATTGTGTTGTAAAGTACATCGTACTTACACTTCACATCAGGCTTCTATCTGACATAACAGATATATTTGTCCCTAATTTTAATTGGAAAGGTCCATACGGGGTTGCTATGAGTCACCAACTTTATCATAAGTCTGTACTTAGAGCTGATCAGGATTCATCTCAGTTTTGGAATCAGTTTGGCAATAGGGTGATTCTACTTCTGACTCCCAGCAATATTGGTTTTGCTGAAGATGAAATTTAAAACCTTTGCTCCATTGAACAATCAAGTATGTGCCATTCTGCTGCTTGGAGAAAATAATGAGTCCAGTAATTTTTCAGTTTTTTTAAGAGAGGATGTTTGTAGAACATGCAAAGTCATCAGTGGTAAAAGTGATTGAATCGGACTGGTTTGGGCATTTGGAAGTTTTAAATCCTACATGAAAGCATTCCTGTTCACTGCGAAGAAAACTTATTTTCACTCATGAATTCTTTATCAGAAAACTTAAAATGGGTAGCTGATAGATGAGCAAGTTGAATCTTTAAAAAGAAGGCTTTTTCTGACATAATGGGAATTCAGTTTCCTGTTAAGTCAGAGAAATAACTCACAGTACATAAAGCTAAACCTGTGCATGTCCCTGCAGGATTTGGGCCTAACATTATGAGAGAAGGATGAGGTAGCACAATATTAAGGAGCCCTGCTTGTTCTTTTGACGTGTCATAAAGTTTCTTTTTTTGCTCAAACACCAGGGAAATGTCTGGAGAATGTGATTCTGTGTTTTATTAATGTACAATCTGAGCTCATGGCAATTTAAGACAAGGTGGAAAATAGCATAATTCTCAACAATTTGAGAGAACCTGTTTAGCTCATTTCTTCACATTTTGAAAAGGAAAATTAAGTTTTCATTTCATTCATGCCTTTAACACATTTTCCATGACTGACATCTACTGCCAGTGTTTCTGTATACATTTAGCAGCACTATAGCACAACTATTCCTGTGTGGTTTGATTTCACTAATTTTCAAGGGCCTAAAAGCTAGCTAGAAGAGGCTATCCCAGGTCTGCATATAGCTGAATTAGCAATTATTCATATTATCTTTTGTTTGTTTGTTTGTTTTTGTATTTCTATAATTCACTGTTATAATTTAACTGCTCTAATTTTAGCATCTGGAATATGCTTCCAATATACAGTAATCTAAATAATGTAGTAAGAAAAGACCACAGTAACCAGTCAAATTGCTTCACAGTATTGCGGTATTTTTATTTCATTGGTCTATTCTGCTAACATAAACATAACTAATAAAAGCTCTCCTCATACAGTGTAGGTGCATTAATAATTACAGACAAGACCACTTGTACCACAAATATTATTTTGCTAGGAAATGAAAATAATTTTCAGGGCACTCGGTTAATGTTACTGTACTAAAGCAAACAATCATTCATACTGTATTTAACTGGTGACTATATCCCTTAAAAGTACTTGCAAATTCCAGGAATTAGTCATCAAAATAAAATTATTTCTCTGCTTGCTTTAGATCCAGTGCATCATTTTGAGTCTCATATTCAGATTTCTTCACAGTGGAAAGACTGGTTAACACAGTCTGTACAAACAATTCAAAGAATATCGATTTCAAGTGGTCATGAGCTGGGATTTTCAATCCATGAGAAACTTTAACTCATCAATGTCATTTATCTTTGGGTTTTTTTCATTCAAGCTAGGATATCCATTAACTACCTTCAAAATTTGCTTTATCCTCTCAAATTTTATTATGCATGCATGTAACACATTGGTACTTTTGCACAAGTACTGAGAAAGACCAAAGTATATAAAAGAAAGGAAAAGAAAAGATTAAAGTGTTAGAAAAGAAAGAAGTGGAGTGCAGTGAGTCAGAGGAGAAACAATTGATAAGTGAACAAAAAAAAATGTAAGTACCTCAGAACCACACTATAGAAACATATAGCTGACTAGTCATGCAGCTACTATTGCCAGTTAAATTTCATAATTTTTGACTGAGATGTCAAAGGTTGATAAAGGATGAAGAAAGCAGACATGCAGGAATCACAGAATATATGTTTAACCTGCACTTGTGGAATAGGGAACATATTATAATTGCAGATGGTCATTAATTTTGCCATCTTTATATATCTTCATGTCCCCATAGCATCCACTTCACAGATGTGAACCTCAGAAGCTGAGTGACACCCTAAGGTGAGGCCTGCAGTCTTCCAGATAGAGGTGAATGCAAGCCACCTGGACCAGGGGTAAGAGTACTACAGAGGTTACATCCTCAACAGTTGTAGATGGTCATAGTTCAATTGACTTTAAGCCTTAACTTTACCTTTACATATTCTGACTTCTACTACATTTAAAAAACAGATTTGATCTGATTTTAGGAGGATAAAAAATAGTAAGGAAATTACTGTTTTACGGTAATAGACTGCTAGTCCCTGGGACATCTCTTTAAACAGATCATGGGGAAAGGCTGATTGCGGCTGAAAGCCAGAATCATAAACCAAAATGTTTTAAAAACTGGCTGAAATAAGCACTAGTCAAGTGGTCGCAGTAATATTCGGTGCAGAGAAGCTGTAATGCATCTAGCAAACTAATCTGGCAACAGTGCAAAAAGAAATATTGAAGATAAAATATGGTTTGGTTGTTTTGTTGGGTTATTTTTTTTGCCAAGGTTTGTTTCCAAATAAGTGGTAGGTAGAAGTAGTGCTGTAACAGTTGCATATTAGATAACTCAACATAGTATACTTTGTATTTCTAAGTATAATTATTTTCTTCCAATGAAATTCTGCCAAATTATGTGGGCTAGAACAACTGTTTTACATTCACTAACATAAAAATAATTCTTTAATAGCTAGGTCATTTCACCTTAATATAATTGCAACTGTTAGTAAAAAATATATCTCAATGAATGTCTCCTAAAGAATACTCCTAATGAAATGGAAGCCTCCTAAAGAATAACTTCATGCTGTTTAAAGAATTACAAGTCTCTCTACAGCATGGCAGGTACCCCCTGTTAGTAAACAAAACAGTCTAGTTTGAACCATCCATCTTTGAAAGGTAACAAAACCAGATCTTTCTTATAAGACAATAGTTGTCAGATTTTTCAAATGTGTAAATACAATTGAGAAATTATTAAACAAGTCTACAATATTTCCTTTTTATTCTGTAGAATGCACCTGAAATCTATCAGTTCTCATATCCCTGTCAGTAATCATGAACACCCTCAAGGCTATCATCTGTTAGATGCTACATGATAAATTTTACACAGTAGCAGCTTCTGGGGATATTCATATTTTGCTTCAGAAAGGTAATAATTAGTTTTGCATAGTCTCATATCAGATCCTGTACCAGAGTCCCTCATTTACACAAGGAGATAAAAAATGAAAGCTAAAAAGCAAAAATCCTCTTTCCACTGCTGCACTGAAGAAAACAACTAGGTTGAATGTTGAGGTCTATTCTGAGTCTGCTGAATGTTTAGAATTTCATTAAAATTTTATTGAATGCTTCCTTATGCATTAAGTTACATCTAGGAAATTTATAGTTCTGCAGGTTATTTTATGCATGGCTTACATTGTGCATAAGGGACAATACTGTCCAGTTTTAGTGTTAATACAGAAGAAAATGCATTCTCTTATGACACATCATGGGCAAAGGCCAAATAAAAGCTCTGTTGACACTGCAATCAAGAGCAGCAGCATTACAGATGTAGACACATCTGAGCTACCTCTATACTTGAGAATCTGCATTCTGGGAAAATTCTGTTATTCAAATCTTCATTCTTTCATTCTATTTTCAGCTATCTACTTTGAAGCTGTATGGTGGGCATCAGTAAGGGCAACAAAGAAGGAACAAATGGGACCTGCTGAAGCTGCATTATAGAGAATGCTTCAGATCAGTGGATTATCTCTCTGCAAGGAAAAAATCTCACAGTTTAATGATTAATTCATCACCTTTCACCGTCTCCCTTTCCTCCTTAGACAGACAGCTAACCTTGAACAGCAATGTCCATACAGATAGAGGAACCTCTGTGACATTTTTTGCTTTCTAGCTGCTACTGTATGGTGGTGACATGGATTTCGGGTGTTGCTTATTACAGGATTTCTCAAGGTTGTGGACCAAATAAAAAAAAAATGAAATTGCTGGGTATTGGAACCACATCTAGCACAATGGTCGTACTAAACACAACGTATTTTCACCCTTAGCAATGAACTTGTGGGTGTTATTTTCTGTACTTATTCGTCACCTATCTTCTTCCCACTGTTTTCTTTCAGACAGGTCAGTTACAGATTTTATATACAAATGGAACTGACAGACAGTGAATGGCAGTGAACAATGTATCTTCAGAATCAGACAGTTTAATTCCCTGTTCCAAGAACTGCTGCCCAAACCAGGGACTATGATCAGGCTGCCTCTTAATTTAAACTAATTTATTTTGGGGCCAAGTCCTTATTGCACTGAAGTGAGATAAAATACACACTCAGATGTCAGTAGAAGGCAAGGGAGTGAAGCAAATCTTAACCCTTTCGAGTACTAAAGATAATTTTCCAAACTAGTACATTTGTATCATTAGATTAAATGTAAGCAAATTTTAAAATCGCAGTATCATAGAATGGTTTCCGTTGGAAGGGGTCTCAAAGATCTAGTTCAAACCCCCTTACAATGGGCAGGGACAGCCTTCACTAGCATAGGTTTCTCAAAGCCCCATCCAACCTTGCCTTAAACATTTCCAGGGATGCTGCATCCACAGTTTCTCTGGGCAACCTGTTCCAATGTCTTACCACCCTCATATTGAAGAATATTTTCCTAATATTCTTTTATTTTGATATACTAATTTTAAAAGATTAAAAATGTAGGTAGGTACACTATTCATTTTCAAAGACAGAAGCTTTGGTGAATTCAAAGATCCTGAGGTACTCTCAGAAATCAAGTCAGAGAAAAAAAACCCAAAGCATTTAACATAAAAGATATGCTTGGGTTCAATTTGGAACATCAAAAATTATGTGGTTGATCTTAGATCACAGTACTGTGTGCTTTAGGTTTTCTTTTGTAAGAGTGTCCTTAATCCATAGAAATATGGGAAAAGACATTAATAATTCTACTATAATGGATATACTATTGAAGTTGCTGAAGATATGTCTGCATGGAAATTGAAATAAGCATGTAAATTAGGATGGAACAATACTGTTACTGTGTGGTATTTACCTATATGGACACTTTCATGCTGCAGTCAATGTGGAGTAACCTTCTTTCTCTTTACTGCATAAAAAAAAGGAATGAAGATATTTTTTTTTTGTTAATATGAAAATGCTGAATTAATTATGCATTAACTATCAGCCTCATTTTCCAGTGTAATCACTGACGTTGTCTATTTTTCTGTATCTTGAACTCATGGTAGAGATACACTTAGTTTATGTATATGAGTTTGTGTAAGATCTGCTGTAGTTAACACAACATGATGCTTTTCAATATTAGCCTGAATTTACAGGATTTAAGCTCTTCTACAATCTTCACCTGAATTGAAATATCTATGATTTGACAATCAGTTGATGATGAAGGCTTTCAGAAAGCACACCAAAATTTCACTCTTTCAGAAAGTCATTCTTCAGGGCTTGTTTAATAGGGATCTAACAGTGTTAGTTTAATATTGAAACTACCATACTCAGTTGTTGAAATTTTCAATAAAAAACTGTGTTATGGAATGAATTTTTTTTTCTTCAGATACCAAGGATATGTCTTCAGAAAAAAACATCCAAAACTGTTGAACTCTTTGAATTACATTTATGAGAAACTGATGTTAGATGAAAATTATTAGTACACTAATAAAGAGTGAACAGATAAAGAATACAAGAAAAAAAAATCTAAGTATGAAAAGTGCTAGCTACAATCCAGTATGATTAAAATTAATTAGAATTTTAATACAATATATAGAGTTAATATGTACAGTAAAAGCGTAAAGCAAAACTTAATGCTGTGCATATCCCAAATTTGGACTAAGAATCATAAAAATATATAATGTTGTGCTTAAAGTTCAGTGTGTATACAAGTATATAACTTTCATGTAAAAACACAGGATTAATTTGGTTTTAAAGCCTTATTAATTTATTTGCCTGACATTTTAATTCTTAAGAGTGCAAATTTGAAAATAAAAAGAAATAAAAGAAAATAAAAAGAAAATAAAAATGTTAAGATTTGCTTCATTGCAGTGAGAGAGATCTTAGGCAAGAAAGATTAGTAGGACTTTTTCCAAAGTGCAAGTTTGTTCTTTTCTCAGTTAAAATTTTTCATTTTTTATTATTTTGCATATGATATTACAACTCAAGCACTTAAGTGATTTATATATTTGATATCTATTTTGTATTAAACAGAAACTGATTACAATGTTTTTAATAAGGAATATTCCTTTTTCATCTTTTATTCAGCCCCAGGTTTGATTTAATATCTGCTTGGCAATTAATGTAATGACTTTTGTGAGAGAGACTGGAAGGATAGAGATCTTTTTGAGCAGACACCTGGTGTACATCAGTTGCTATGGTGATTACCCAGATGTGCAAACAAGTACAGGAAAAAATAATGATTCATATTCCCACAGTAAAAGAAACAAAATTTCTAATTGGTAAACAGCAAAGCAGTAGGAGGTAGAGTCTGGATTTTGAAACCACATGCAAAAATGCAACATTACATAGGTACTGGAACAGAGCTGCAGGAGTTTCAGTTTATGTTGGAGGAGCAACAAATCTGCATTATTGGTAGATATGTCCTATTATGCCATGTCATTTCCTGCTCAGACTTGTCAAGGAGAAATGTCCTCTGAGAACACACTGAGGAAGAAAACATGCAACTAGTCTCTCTGCCTCTGCTCGAGAATCTCCATTATCATGACCAGGATAGAATAAGGAAGGCAAAAAGGGAGAGGGAAGAATTTCCCTGTTTCACAAAGATTATGTGTCACAGGGTCCTGATTTCAGCTGGATAGAGTTAATTTTCTACATAGTAGCTGGCACAGTGCTCTGTTTTGTCTTTAGTCTGAGAATAATAGTGACAACATGTCAATGTTTAGTTGTTGCTAAGTTCGTGATCAAAAAGTCCTTTGATCAAGGACTTTTCAGTCTCTCATGCTCGGCCAATGAGGAGGAACATAAGAAGTCATGAGGAAACAGAGACAGGACACCTGACCCAAACTAGCCAAAGGGATGTTCCATACCACAGCACATCACGCCCAATATATAAACTGCAGGGAGTTACCACGGAAGGGTGTGATCACTGCTTGTGCAGGGTGGGTATCAGGCAGTGGCTGGTGAGCAACTATATTGTGAATCACTGCTGTTTATTGTTTTTTCTTCTGCCTTTTTAGTTTTATATTCTTTCCCCTTGTTATTTACCTTATCATTATTATCATTATTATATTGTACTTTAATTATTCAACTGTTCTTATCTCAATGCATGGGTTTTACATTCTTTTGATTCTACTCCC
>JBCJKH010027639.1:9180-26096 GCA_039877255.1 Loriculus beryllinus | reverse complement strand
GAACTGTATTGTATAAAAATATATGCCTGGATGTATGTTACTTGGAAGATGAATTAGGGTGAACTCATTGCTATAAACAACATCACACTGTTTCTGAGGGAGTGCAAGTCATCAGAGGACTCTACCTCCATGTCAGAAAAAAATAAAAGATTAAAACACACTTGTGTGTTTGGAGAAGAGTAATTTTTACCTATGTGCTGTAGATAAAATGTACTCTCAACATAACTAAAGAATAAGCTTTTTTTTAACCTCAGCAGCAATATTTAGCTATGAAAAAAAAGTATTTCCTGTGATTAAAAGGAACAAAACTAAAGCACCTCCCCCCTTTTTTTAACCAATAAAGGTCTACAACTCTTACTGTTAAAAGGTAGAAAAGGTAGAAAAAAGGTAAAAAGAAAAAAGGTAGAGTAAAGGTAAAAGAAGAAAAGGTAGAAGAGCTTTTCTTCTACAGAGAAGGGGTTTTCTTCTCTACAGAGAAGAAAAGCTCTGATTAAGATGCCTAATGCATATATTCCACTGTGAGTCTATGTAATGGGAAAAGCTCTGTGCTGCAGTACAAATCTTTGGTAATGAAGCTATAATCCTGCACTCAGGTGTCAGTGCAAAACTAAATCCTGTCAACTATATGCTGCTGCTTAATAATTCCTTAAAGGGTTATGCAATGTTATGTATGGCTCTGTAAAATCATATCCATATTAAAAAACTGTTTAACAATTCAGAAAGAAAAGCCTCAAAAAAATATGCAGCTGTTTTCTTCCTTGCTGAAGGACAAAAAGGATTTAATATGAAAATGGATTAATGCTTAGGGGTTAGATGAGAATGATGAGAACAGGAAAGAATGCCAAGTATGAATATAAACAAGCAAAAAAACCCCCGTGACTTTAAAACACTTGTTCTAGAATAAGATCATTACCAACTTTTAGTTAAAAAACAATGTTAAGTCCACTGTTTGACATGAAAATACACAGTTTTAAAATACAAAATATATAGTTACCAAGCTAAAATGAAACTACTTTAAAACTAATCCTGCTTAAAATAACATCTACTTCCTAAACTAAGAAACATTCTCATTCCAACTGTTCTCACTGGCTTTAGAAACTAACACTGAAACATAGTGCTAATAAAGACAAAACACAGTGCTAATAAAGACAACGCTGGTAAGTAGACTATTTTGCTGTTCAATTCTGCTAGCACTGGCTGTTGGTGACTTAATCAGTTTTAGTACAATGAAACATATATAAACTCGACCTAGCTACACGAGCAACATCTGGACCACTTGACTTAACATGGACTTGCTTCCATGTGTCAAGGGTAAATAGGATCTCACTATGTGATTAACCATTTAAACAAATAAGCCTGAAAGGCTCTCTTGATGTTACTTTAGTATCTTTGTGTAATGCTACCTGTTTTGCATCAGTGATGCTGAAAATCAGGATAGTTAATTTTTTATGACCTTACAGCTATATTCAACTATAGGCTCTTTTTTCTTGCTCAGGCAGCTAACCTTGGCCACAATGAGTGCATAGTGGATGCATACCTCATGGATTCTGGCAATTCCACAAATAAGAGTCACCTCTCCAGGAAATCGATCTAAACCCTGCTTGAAAAGGTTCAAAGCTGATACAGGCTGATCCAAGCGCAAATACACCTAAGCAAATAAGAAGTGCATATAAATGTTAAATGTCTGACTTTTATACTTCCACTGCTGTTTAACTAGGGAGATAAAGAAAAGGGATGACACCTCCCCTTTATGCAGTAAACCATTATCTGGAATGGTGAATCATACTGGGAAAATAATGAATACTGAATATATCTCTGTAATGAAGATAAAATAGCCTAATTAGGATAATTACATTTGCAAGCCTATCACCTAGACATTATTAATTCAGATGAACATTACTAATAAACAGAGAAAGTATCTTGATATTTATTATCATACCAAAATAATATGCTTCCAAGACTAAGGTGAAGGTATCACCTTGAGTATTTTCGTGTTTACTATATGTTTCATGTTTACGCTTGTAAGAACTGGATCTTCAGGTTGATAATGCTGGAATACTGAAATATAAGTCAAATAAGACTGCACTGCACTGAGTAACGATACTTTCAAATCTCCCAACTGCTCTGTCAACCTCCCTTGTCACAACCAATAAAGTCCTGCAACAGGAAGAGGGCAGTTTTCTGTCTCTGTGATTCTGGCTCCTGCGTTCACTATGACATGTGTGATGTGGGTAAGACTGTGAGAGAATTGGATAGACGACATCAACGTGTTGATAGAGACCAACTCTGTAGCTGTCTGAGAGTACACCTGTAAAGCCCTCCCATTGTGGGGTATGGTAAATATAGCTACAGCAAAGGAAAAAACCCTGCACACCTGCTCTGGGACACTAGATGGCTAATGCGATCAATCTGTCTCCCACTGAGTGGAAAAGTGTTTCAAGTGGTGCTGTTGGAGAAGTATTCTATTAAATAGTGATAATACTTGATATGATGAAAAAAGGGAAAAAAATCTATGTCTGGTATCCTGCCATAAGCACTCTGTGATGCAATGTAAGAAAAATATCAATGTTAACTGAACACCTGAGAAACCTCCAAACACATTTTCTGCTTCTGGCCTTGAGCTCCATGGACTTTTGCATGCCAATAAGAAAAATTGTAAGTTCCTTTATTTTCACCCTTACAGAGATATACTGCTGTTGATATTTGCAAAGAATTCTTTCCTATGGCCACTCCAGTGACATTCTTAATTGTCAAAGAGCTGTCAACTGTGAGTGCCTCCCTAGTAAAGGGACTGCCATTTCAAGTTGATAACTGGCAAAAAAGAAAAAAAAACCAAAACAGGCATTTTTTAGAGTAATTTTGCTGACATCACTTGCATTGCCCGTATAAAACTAAAAAACTAATTCCTTCTTGCGAAAAGTAACAAAAAAGTAAAGGTTTGGGGGTTTTAGGGACATAGCGCTTGGTAGACTAGGACTTCAGAGCTGCTGTCCAGAAGAGTGGACAAAGAAATTCAGAGATAGGTGGGACAACTTCCACCTACTCACAGCTGCTTAATAAGAGAGGTCTTTATTAAAGAGTTGTAGTCATTAAGTTTTAAAGGCTAAATGCAGAATTGCTTGATTTTCTTTTTGTTATCTCTCATTTCTAGTAAAAATACCCTATCTCCAGCTCTTCTAACTTCCCAGCAGTCCTAATTTCTTTAAAGATTCTTTATTTTTCAGTTGTCTTTTAGTCTTTTATCTTTTCATAAATTGTATTTCAAGGAGCGTTAGCTTTCAGGAAAATATCAGAAAAAAAAACAGATTTCTGTTGTTGTAATTAATATAAACGGAGAATTAATCAGTTCTGTAGTACGGAATTGTTTGCACAGAACTTGATGCAATCCCACTGTTTTTTCAATGGCTGCTTAACTCATGTCTGATGTTTTCAGTACTGTCAGATTGCCCTACTTTATTGCCTGTCCACCTACAGCCACTAAATCATGCTGTGCAATGCTTTATACTTGCATGAGCTGGTCTATAGAGTGGGAGGTGGAAGTTCAAATGCAGCTCTTACTTGAGCTAATAATGATGTGGGTGAATGCATGCCTCCATAACTGTTTGTTAATCAAATTACTCTGATAAATTAATCACTCTGTGTAGCTCATGTTTTGCAGAATGACTCCTGGTAGTGACAGAAATCTAAAATTGCTAAGCTCAATAGAGTAGATTAACTCCAACTGCTGTACTGAAGACGTCCAGATAGCAGTGGTGATCATTTAAATCCAAAATGTAAATTGCTCAAGAAATGTAAAGGCAAAGCAAGTATCATAATATGAGTATCTGAATTATCCACTAGTAGAGATGACATCTGGACAGGCCTGTGACAGCTGGCTTAAAGGGAGCTGATAAAGAACAACTGATTTAATCTCTTTCTAGGACAAAAGAAAGAAAATGCAGTTTTAGTTTCTCACAGGCCACCTTTTTTTTGAAAAATGTTTAGAATCGCATGTGTACCCTGGTAAGCAAGTAATTCTGAGGCTTAGCTGTGCCACTTGCTCTTCTAAAGCTTTTAATGCCTTTATTTTGGCAACAATTTCTGTTTCAAGGTCTCTGATTGCCTCCTTTAAGCTCACTTTGTTTTGATTTTGATTACGAAACTAGGATTTTGAGATTCACTCTTACTGACTTACTGCAGTAGTTTCCTAGGAGACTATATAAAACTACATTGTTCTTCATACTGGAACTCCAATAATTCTTTAGCTACATAATCCTCATTGATGTTTAGAGCAAAGAATACAGTAACATAGGAGATACTTTTTCTTTTCTTTTAGTGAAATCTGGAAGCTCCAAAATCTTTTTGAAAACTACAGACTTCCATTTCAACTGTTAGCACGTACTTCCTCAGATCAATATGGAGATCACACACTATTAAAACTTAATGGTGTACCAAACTCAATACTCGCTTATTCTGGTGTATGGTCTTCTCAGGAATAGTTGTGGAATTTCACTTCATTTTTAAAATAATCAAATTTATGACTTACTTTTGCTAAATATAAGACTGTATCAACCATGTCCTGTTGCTTGAGAGCTGACTTAAATTGTTTTTCAGCTTCACGATATAATCCTAACCTAAAGCGACAAAAGAGAGATACAGAAGGCATTTGTCTGTTCTCTAAAAAACTTTATTAAGTAATGAAGCAGTGCACACTCAACCAAACATGAACTGCCTAAAAGCATACTCTGAAGTCATGTATTTCCATGTGTGTTAACGAAAACCATGCTGTTAAATATAATAAGGTTACAAAGACAACAATGCAAAACTATGAAAAAGGCAATCTCATGAAATTTCACCCCCTTCTGTACATGCAGCCTTCTGGTGCTAATTGAATAATTATGTACTTGTTTTCATAGAACTACTTCCACTCTTTGTTTGAAATGGATGGTAGAAAGGAACAGTTAGAAAGGTTGAGGACCTCAACCTCTTCCCACATGATTTTGGAGCAGAATGTCCTCACTCTGTAACTCCACGGGAAGCCCGCACCGGAGTAGGTTTGCTTGCAGGACTTGTGACCACGTGGGGGACCCACGCTGGAGCAGTCTGTGCCTGAAAGACTGCACCCCATTGAAGGGACCCTCCTTCGAGCAGTTCACTGCAGTCCATGAGAAGGACTCACATTTTCCCCAAGTTGAGTCTGTTTTGCTTGTGATGGTAACTGCTGAGTGATCTCCCTGTCTTTATCTCTGAACCACAAGCCTTCCATTATATTTTCTCTGATCTGTCCAGCTGAGGACGGGAGTGACAGAGTAGTTTCTGGTGGGCATCTGGCATTCAGCCAGGATCCACCTGCCACAGCTCAATAAATAAATAAATAAGTACATAAATCAGTCTAATCTTCTAAGGAATGTCAAATAAAGGTTAGGGATAACAAAGAATTTCATTAGTTTGGGTATCTAAAAAGAAGCACTAGTTTTAAGCCAAGATACAACATGGAATTTTAAAGGCCTAACTGCTCTGTATTATCAGCCTGTTCATACAAGAATTGCTTCCAGAATTTTAAATACTGCAAGATGATGCTTCAGGTTTTTTAACAACCAATACAGAATCCATATGTTTCACATTCATGGGACAAACACAGTATAAAGAATGAAAGGAGGAGCTCCCACAAAACTTGTTTGAATTATAGGAAGCATGGATGTAGTTTCACCTGATTTGGTAGAACCGGCTGTTACATTCATAGCTACAACCTCAGCAAACAGGCTGAACTGCTTGCAACAATCTCTCTTCCCTGCTGTTGCCACTCTTCCCCAGAGACTTAATCGCTGCACAGTATCAGGGTACTCCTAAGTTACTTGTATCAGATGCTCAGGTATGGGATGCCAGTCCTAAGCCCTTGCTGTCTTTGGAATTGGCACTTCCTGGGCAATGTACCTCTGGCAAAAAGGGTCTAATGTGAGTAAATTCTATTACCTCCTCAATCTGAAGCCCTCATAGACAGTTAATTTCTCAAGCTAATACTGTAATACTCATTTTGTGTACTCTGTTTTAACAACAGTTCTTTGCATTTATTTACTGACTTTTCAAACAATGTTTTTGAAACACATTAACAAAGTTGAAGACACAAAGAACTCAGTTACTCAGTGTTGACGTCTTTACTTTAAGCAGCTGAATATAATCTTGTGTGTTATAGGAGATTTACCTTTAAGCACAGCACTCTGCAACTAAGCACATAGTGAACTGTCTCCCTTAGTGTTCAGCACTGCGCAATACACCCAGCAGTTCAGGTCCTGTATGGGTATACTCACTACTCACAGAAGAAATTAACCATGGCTTACCTATAGTAACACTTCCCAATTTGGACTTTCCACCACCAGTCCTTGAATTGTGCGTGCTCAGTAGCAAGGGCTGCCAAATGTAGAGCCTTCCAAAACAAATTCATCATCTTAATATTAATACCTTCGATGTTTACACAAAAAAAAAGAACACAAAGTGAACAATGTAAAGACCTTTAAGAGAAAATTTTGAACAAAAAGTCCTGATAAACTCGAGGTGCAGTCACTGCTTTATATTTCCTATTGCCCAAGGAAGTTGTGAGTGCTCCATCCCTTGCAGTGTCCAAGGCCAGGTTGGATGAAGCTTTGGGTGGCATGGTTTAGTGTGAGGTGTCCCTGCCCGTGGCAGGGGGGTTGGAACTTGATGATCTTAAGGTCCTTTCCAACCCTAACTATTCTATGATTCTATGTATAAAGTAGCTGAGAGGATAATTTGTCCCTATAAGAACATGTAATCCAAATAGCTTCTGGTAATCCAGAGAGAAAAAAATAATATTTTTTTTTAAATGAAAAAATTAAAATTGCATTCCTGAAGTGCTGCATCAGAATATATAGAGTATTTGTGTAAACTGAGCCACTTTTTACAAGCTTCCTATCCTTGTTCACTAGAAGTTGCTAAAACAAATATAAATATACTAAAATAAAGAAATCTGTTCAGCCAGTTGGAAATACTGTAGAAATTGTCATCTCATTACTAGTATCAGGCTGCCTCCACTTCCAGAAATTCTTGTATGTTTACAGTAAGAAGTACTTCTTCCTTTTAAAAAGTCCATGACACAAGAAAACTGACAGGAAAAATGCGTAAGAGAAATGGATAGCTATTGAAAAGGGCAGAGGTCTAAAATCTCTTTATCTGGCATACTGGAAAAACAGGTATGGTAATCAATGTGCTTCCAACAGCCTGTGCAGAGAGTAGCTATGGCTTTTTGTGTTTTAGCTCTAATCTCAACAATTCTGTTAAAAACAAGATGTGTGTTCTGTACCAAAACTTACCAAATAAGCAATTTCTGGCATTCCTTTTTTTTAAATTCCATTTTGTCCAGGACAAATCAAAGCCATGCTATGTTTTTTACTTATATTTTAGGGATAACAACGGGAATTGTTTAAAAAGCTTTAACACAATATTTTATAACAAACAATTGATTTTGTTTTCTGTTTTCATAAACACTTTGCAGACCACAGAAATCAGAAGCCAGTCATCTGTTAGGAACAATATGGAAAACTGTGCACTGGCCACTCAGTAGCAGAGGAACCAGTAATTTCCAGGAAAAAAGTAATCTAAATACTTGAAATACTAGAAAAAGCCTAATTTAGTGACATCGACCTTGGGTTTGATTCCTGTTCTTCCTACTAGCAAAATGAGACTGCAAGTAATCAAGGGGTGTAGATTTGACATATCACAGTAAAGACATGTTAGTGAAACTATGACAACTTAAGGCAAGTTGTTCTCTTTTGGCTCTGAGAAAGAATTATTTGTTTTCTGTAGCTAAATTAAGGCTAAAGTTTTGCATTGATTCTGTCCTCGTAAGAAAAAAACAGCTGTTATTCCCTGCCTCTGTGACAGGAGACAGAAAACTGAGGAAAGCTTACAATTCTGAAGTCACTATTTCTTCCAGTTAGGTGGAATCCTTGAAGACCTCAGATGGCAGCTCTTACCTTGGTTGCCCTTTGTTTCTTAATGGCTTTGCAAACCACACAACAGGGCCACTGGATGCTACAGCTAAAATGAGGAAGGAGCTTGCTTCAAGACAGAAATTATAGGGTTTCTCTTCCAAATACTTTCTTTAATCTGAAGCTATACAAATAATTTTGTCTCAGTACTGGGAAAATTTGGGAAAGTAGTGTTAACCCTCTGTGTCAATGACCAGCTAGAGTGCATGGAGCTTTGCCTGGTGATGCATGAGTAGGTGGCTGAGAACTCATGGATCAGGATTAAAGGGAGGGTAGGGACTGTTCATATTATAGTGAGCACCTGCAGGTTGCCCAACCATAAAGACTGAGTGCATGAGGTCCTCTCTAGAGAGGTAGGAGCAGTCTCACGTTAACAAGCCTTGATCCTTACTGGGGACTTCAATCATCCCAGTATCTGGAGAGACAGCACAGCAGGGCATAATCAACCCAGGCAGGTGTTGATAACTTCCTTTTCCAGGTGGGATAAGAACAATGAGGAAACAAGCTATGCTGGACCTTTTTCTCACTAGCAAGGTGGGAAAAGGGTTGGTGGGGAATATGAAGCTCAAAAAACAGCCTCGGTCTAGTGGAAGGTGTCCCTGCCTATGGCAGGGGACTGGATCTGAATGATCTTTAAGGTCCCTTCCAAACCAGACCATTTTATGATTCTATGAGTCTATATTAAAACATTGGTTACTTTAATTGCATTTACAAATGCATAAACAATGTATGTGTCTGTCAAATACCACACCTGCTTATAATGCAGCATGAACAGCTACTTAAGGGGAGGATCATATGACAAATAACATGTTTCAAAGAGCTTTCCTTAGAGTGCTCTGATGACAAGTACTCAAGGAGAAGGACAGAATTTCAGAAAACAATCCCTTCTGTAGCTACACATTCAGTTCTGATGCCGTAAGTATTTATGATAACTATTTTATGCAAAGCTAACAACTCTGGCTGCTATTGGAAATTGGGAACTAAGACTGCTTCAGGCACAGTAGACACTAACATCAGCAGTTTATCTGTTGGTGCCAATCCTGAACTCTTACTGGGATCTTATCACTAACATCAGGAAACAACATATGACTTCATTTTTAAGTTAGTTTTTAAAATTTAGTCCTGTTCTTATACTTTTCTATTAAGGAAATAGGAAAAACCTTTGTGATATTTTATCAGCAGTCACAAAAACTATAATCAAAAAATATTAGATGTTACCAACATTTCTAAAGTGTTTGCCTGGAAAAGCTTTGTGCATACCAATGTCAGCTTTCTGCACGCTAGCAATTAGACCTTTTGCTGGTATTACAATAAAATCTTTTGAAAATGTGGCCTTTGAAATGTTAGTAAATTGAAAAGTCAAAGCCTTTACTCTACCATGTCAATAACAACTGCTATCATATTTCAATTTCAAGTTTGGGGTTTTTTTTAATTGCACAGTTTAGGTACAAATCAATTTTCAACCTGCACAGCATGTTAATATAAAACCAGTCCATAGCAACAGTTGTGTTACACATGTCCTGAACTCCTGTGCATTGCTGAATGTTGGTAAAGTCCTATTACTAACTGGAAAAGAAAAACAGCACAGATTGCGAATTGGCAGATACTGCTATGTCCTTCTAAGGACTTTTCCTTAGAAAGAAAAAACCCAAAACTGATTGACCCAAAAGTTTTAATAAATATAACTCATCCTTTGGAAATGCTGGTAAGTCGAAATTATTACTCTATAGAGCATTTAGCATAGCTACTCATTTCTGCAGGAGTCCATGTCAGTAACAGTCTTAGCCCTCGTAAGCCTTTCTGAACAAATTTATTTTACTCTCAGTTCTTATATTTGTGTAAATAAAAATAACGGAACCCCTGAATACTTGGTGGGTTTTCTTAAGTTTTTCTTACTGAATGAATCAAAGCTATTTTGTAGGGTTTTTTTAATTGTAACTGTATTTAGCATGATTCTGAGATTAATGTTATTTACCATTACTTTCCTTAGCTAAACTGCATTGTAATTAAGACTTCCCAATTGTCTACCAGCTGTAACTCAGTATAAAACAGCTTGTAGGGTTGTGGTAATTTACTACTGTATTGCAAAATTAAATTGGTAAATGTAAATTTGTTTGGAACTTAGTAATCTAATACACAGCATTGTAAGCACCAAGAAATTAGATAGATGGAAATCATAGCAAGCATCTGCTGCTTCTTTCACATGCTGTTGAATAGCAGTAATTCTCCCAGCAACATTTATTGACTCATTTGTAGACAATTCAACACAGGATAGTGTATAAGACTGCTGAGTAAATTACAGTAGCCATAGTTAATTTAATACAATTTCTTTTGATGAGTGTCTTCTGGATTTCTATAGTTTGTAAATCTAATATAATTTCATTATAAATAGATTTCTATCAAAGAGTGTAGACTTCAGATTATTAGGAAGAACTAAGGAACTATCAGAGGCCCCAAGTATATACTGTACAATCATTGTTCCTCTTGTAATCATTACCCATCAGAGAATAATGGCAGAGAATGATGTCACAGTCTACTGCTACTAGTTCTGGACAACTCTTTAAAACTGCCCTGCTCTTACAGCATTTAACCCATAAAGTGGCTTTTAGAAATAGTTTAAGGTGTACAAAAGTCAGTTATTAAGTGTATGTGTTCAACAAGAAACAAGTCAAGAACAACAATGGACAGGGCAATAGTAATTTCGTCAGAGAAGTGTTTGACTTTTCATTAAATAAGATAAAAGACTTTTCACTACATTTTCAAGTGCTGAAAAAGCTCAGTGCTCTCTCCTTTCATCCACACCTTTCTGACAATTGATAGCTTACAGATATATTTACTTTTAATTTGAAGCAAGTTCCTACCATTATTTGTCCAGTTGAATAATACACACTGATGATATTTCTCAACTGAAATTGCTGAGGCTTTTTTTTTTTCTATGAACTGACTGAATACTAAACAGAAGGTAAATAATAAAACTGCCTTTGCTTCTTAAATAATAATGCAGCTGAGAACAGTACAGACTGTTCCAGATCAGTACAGTTACAAAGGAAGGCTATTGTCACTACCACTTTTGTGAGTTTTGTGTTTTACTTGCAAAAACTGCAGGAACTGGTCTTCCAGTTCTACCTGTGCAAAAAGTCCACAATCAGAGGCTTTTTGATCTATACAGTCACAAACTTAAGCCAATTTCCAAGCCTTCCAAGCTCTTTTGTCATAGTATTTCAACCTTTACCTAAAAATGTTTTGTTTTGTCTTTTTTTTTTTTCCACTCTTCACATAATACTGTTTTCACCACAGAATTTTGCTCTCAAAAATAACTAACTCTAAGAGCCTGGCATTACTCAGCTCAAATTATTACCTTATTAGTAGCTTTAAAACTCAAATAAGCTCACTCACCAACAAGGACCATCTGGACGATGCTTCTAGTCATATGCTTTAACTTTAGGTAGTCCTGCAAGAGCAGGGATTTGGACTAAATGATCGTCATGGGTCCCTTCCAACTTGAGATCATTCATGATTTCATGTAGAAAAGTGGATTTTTTTGGTGAGGTTTTTGTTTGTTTGGTTTTGGTTTTGTTTTTGGTTTTTAAGTATGTGTCACATCACACATTGGCAGGTAATACAAATATTAAGAGATGTCAGGGAATATTCTAAAGAGTGATCAAGCAAGACCTGATCAACTTTTACACAGGTAACATACGTGCTGTTTCTCTGCTAAATCCTTCTTTTCAGGGAGAAGGAAGAAACTGAATTGGTGAAATGCTGTTGGTAGGAGAGGTGAATAAACAGTGGTGCAGCTAAATTTAAGCAGAAGTTGATTTTTTTTCTTTTGTTTAATAAAAATTCATGCAGATGAGGTTCAAAAGGAAGGGAGGACAGTTTGAAGAGTCAGAATTATATAGAAAATGATGTATAAATTACAGAAGAACAGAAGAATGAAAGCAAACAAGAGAAAGCAGACTGAACAGTTTAAAAAAAGTAAATCACCTCTTCAAAGATACACATGACATTATAAAGGCACCTCGTACTGTGAAGTGTGACACATTCTTTTTTTTCCTACGAGATGCTATCATTAACCAAACATTTTGATCTCACTCCCATTACACAATAAACCATGGTGACTAAACTGACACTTCTTTGCTTAGGGATACAGGAAAAGCTTTTCCTGCAAGACAGTGATTTGGGATTCTTAGCAAGGATTCCAAAATACATGCAGTACAGTGTAAAAACATCTTACAATTTTCTTCTGGCATACTTGGAAAAATCCTTGCATTATATGAAATTATCTGTCTAGCCTAGAGATCCTTCTTGTCCTTAAAGTGCAGGTCACAGTCACATGTGGCTTCTTGTCAAGTAACCCTTTTTATTCTTAGTGAACTGAGTTTTCAGTAACAAACAACATAAATTTTAATTATTGGTGGCATAAAACCCAGGGACTTCCTTTATATTCATTATCAGAACATGTAAATATTAATTGCTATTTCTATTTCTTTCTGACATTTCTGACACTTGCACTTACTATTTCACCCACATTTTGGATTATTAGTGCACTGCAATCCAATCCTCTTAAACAAAGGCTATGTGACAAATAGACTGTACAACTATAATAATTTGATTCTAGATTAAAAAGTTTTACATAGCAGTGCATTTGGAAATGGTTCTGATCTATGTCAGAAAAATATTTTTGTGTGTGTTACTGATGAACTGGAGACTTTAATTTCATACCTAATCACACACCAGTCAGTGATATGGCAGAAAATTCAGTAACTGTTTCATCAGCTATGCATTACTTACACAAACAGTTCTTTCAAACTTCAAGCAGAAACTTTTATTCAATTTCAACTGGGCGCATATCTAATATAGTAATTGAATAGTTTTGACACTTTATTAATTAAATTAATTATTTCTGTGCTTGAACTGCCAAAAAAGTTCTGCAACTTTTACCTATCTCTGAAAGTTTAAACAATAGGTACGCAAACTTGATCTTACCAATTCAGTGCAGAAGCAATACTAAGAACCACTGAAGAAAAATTCTGGACAAGACAAGAGAGAAGCTTAGGAAAACTTTTGGAGAATAAATGTTACAATTGTATGGACAATATAATCTTTCTCTTGAGGCCACAAAACACTTCAGCACTATGGAATTAAATTGCTACAAGTGCTCAAAGTCCTACTGATACTTAATTTTTCTGCAGTTTCACCAAATACTTTTCTTTCCTTTCTATTCACCAAAATGCCCAATCACCTCAATAGTTTAAAATGTCAAATCCTTTTCAATTCAAGCACTACCTATTCAGCCAGGTATTTTCACCTTCTTCTGTTAACAGACAGTTTTCTGTAGCTTACTGCTTACTCTCAAGTCTCAGGAACACTGAACTTTGCAGGCAGTTCAGCTACTGGACACATGATGCGCTTCAGCTGCTGTTCAGGCTCAAGCAAATTCTGTTAACATGAAGTCATTAGATACGGGGATCTTATCATGTTGATAGATGAGTGACCTACTTTTAAGCATTAGAATGTTTTGCTTCATGAAACAGACAGCAATCTGTCTCTTGGTATTTGCAAATTATCATTCCTGACTATCACCCATGTAAGAGAGGATTGTTCTCTCCTACATAACTTTTAATGCTTCACTTCTGCCCTCAGACATGAAATACTACCTGGATCATTAGTTCAACAGAATACTGACTGAAATAATGGAATAATATTTTGTAAAAACAGAAAATGGAACACATGAATTACTTACATTTTTTACATCATTTTCATGGTGAAAAATATATTCAAACAATGCCTGTCAGAAGAATATTTAAAACATTGTCATATTTGCAGATAAAAATTGATAACATTCTTATACAGGTATGCAGAATCTTGATTATGTTAATCAGAAATTAATTATTTGTGAAAGCAATCACATTCACACACACAATTGCTGACACGTACATTTAATTAATACTTGAATAGACAAGAACTTTAGATTGTTACATTGTCATTACAGGAAAGCATTTTAATTCTTAATTTGTTGCCAGAGACCAGTGGAATTGCCTTTTATCTTTGGTCATTAGAGTCACTTTTGAAAAAAGGCAGCTATCATTTGAAAGTGAATATAGATTTGAAAACCTGGTACCATTTTCATGGCTTTGTAACTGGAAAATCAACAAGTGATCTAATAAAAGACCTTCTGCAATGTATAGTTAGGTGTTTATGGTTGCTAGTGGTTGAACCTTGATCTTTTTTCTGCATTCAAATCCCAGTCTTAATTACTTCAAAAGAACAGAATGTTTTTCTAAATTCTTACTATTTGTTATTAAAAAAAAGAAAAACACAAGAAAAGAAGAAAATATTGCCCCATAAAGAAAGAAATAAAGAACAAGACAGCAGTCTTCCAATGGCTTCCATAACTCTCTTGCTGGCTTTTCTTAGACAAAATTCTTAAAAAAACTTACTTTAAGGAAACTAGAGAATTACTAATGAATTGTCATGTCTGGGGAGGAAAGTAAATTGCAACCTAGGGGTTTTTTCTACTTTTGGTCAGAAAAAACTGAATAGATGATTGAAAAAAAATTAAAGAACTACAAATAAAACCACATCTATAGGGAAACTGGAATAGGCAGATAACAAAAGAATAGAAAATAAAGAAATACCGGAATATTTCCTCTTCTAGTTCAATAACAGGGAAGTTGCATTCAGTAAAAGTGGGTAAATCTAAAGTGATGAAAGATGCTTTCTTCCATGGCTTGCACAAGAAATTTACCACTGTTACCTATATACCTTGACCTCCAAAAGGATTTAAATGGCTGAACATTAACTTGGATTTAAAAAAATCTAGAGTTATTAAGATAACTATTAAAAATCCATAAACAATAAAAGATAAAACTTCCTGATTTATACTATAAACCAGTTGCTAACTGAGAATTACTAGAGGCTCTCTCTGGCAATATGTGTTACCTCATACATCTACTATAGGGTTTCCTGCAATAGTCCTTAACACGGCTGATGCTAGTCAGAAAGAACCTACATTCCTGTATACTTCAAAAATCTGGAAAACCAAGTCATGCAATGAAAACATAGATAATCTAACTTAAAAAGGAAAAAAAAGAATATATATAAAAAGACATAATGAGTATACTTTGCAAACATGTAAGGAAGAAGCACATGAAAGGATTATATACCACCATGAATATACAGGCTAATTATGTGAACCTAGTAGTTGTAAGATTTAGCATCTTTTTGCATCTGGGAGAGGTGACAGCTCAAAGAGTTTTAAAACTTTAAGCAACGATTCTTAATACAGAGTGTAGTCTGCAGTCCCACGTCCTGCTTTGGCTTTAGCCTTAATGCTGTCTTGTTTAAAAAAACCTCAACTTATACATCCATGTAGCTCCTAATTTAAACTTAGATCTTACATTCTGTGTGAACTATTAACGTCAAAATGTATTAAATTCGTAACACTGACAAGTACACTTGCTGCCTATGGATGTTGCCGTGACTGTTACTGTGACTGTTGCTTTACATGTTTTGGCTTAACCTTCTTTTCACATAAAACTGAAGGAAAATAGAGCTACCCCACTGTCCAGAAAATGCTAATTAAACCCCGAAATTGTTAAAATTAGATGCTTCTTATTCCTGAAAGCTGTTGCTGGGAAAAAATATTTAATCTGAAAGCTAACCTACCTACTTGAATGGTATACAGAGTTACCAAACACAACTAAAAGCTAGCTGTCTGCAATCAGAAGAACTAAGCCCAGTTTCTTATGGATGTGTCTTCTGTTTCTTAATCCTTCCCAGGTGTCCCACATTTTCCCTACTTTAATGACTGTGACAGATCTGGAATAATGTGTGCTTTGGCAAGGTCGTAATTGAACAAAAGGCCTGCTGTTTTTTCAGAACTGATAAACTCACTCATAACTGTCCAAATTTTGCTAAAGTTTGGAACTCTTTCACTATCTTGCCAGACTAGAATTTACTATATTTGAGATCTATTATTCTGCCTAGTTTAAAGAGCACAAGGTACAGATATATAAGAACACAGTGCAGTTACACAAAATTTAGTTCCTTTGAAAATGACACTGACAAGTGATACCCTACATCAGTCTAGATCAGGTTTTAAAAAGCAACAGAATTTTCTATTTGCTCATGAAAAATGATTGACTAAAGTTTTGAACTGGAGGAGCTAATTTCTACCAGTAGATTATTAGGTACAGTTAGTCTTTTAACAGTGTTCACCACTATGTTTCTCAAAACAGACTGAATACATACGGGCTCCTTCAACCCTAGGTTGCTAACCAAATAAAGCTCCTGAGAGTGTCTGATAGTCGTTTGATACCTTGTGGATACCCAACAGCTGTTTTTTGTGAACAAAATATGCACAGAAATCATCATCATCTATACAACTTACTGCTTGTGATAGGTAAGATACAACTAAAAGGCAAGACTGACAACTCATAACATGACTTTTAGGTCCCTTCCACTCAGAGTTTAGAACAGTAAACTGGGCAGACAACGTGGATAAACCTGCTCTATTGGCAGATAGTATCAGTTTCAATGGCTGTCAACCATAAGATCTTAACTGAAAATTAAGGAGAATTTGATCAAAAAGATGAAATCTCTTTATGTAAAAAGTATTAACTCATGCCATAAAATAAAAGGGAAAAATTCAAACAATTTGAACATTTTTAGGCCAGGATTGCCATTTGTACACAGAACTGCATTTCCAGACACTAAGCAGAGTTCTGCTGGATTTTTTTAATACTGGATTTTTTTCTAGTTGCCTTTCATCACTCATATATGCACAGTTCAAACTTATTTAGAAATGGAATACTTTAATCTATACATGTTCTTTCAATGTTGAAGGACATGATCCTGCCCCTCTACTCTGCTCTTGTGAGACCTCACCTGGAGTATTGTGTGCAGTTCTGGTGTCCTCAACATAAA
>JBCJKH010027635.1:915-11950 GCA_039877255.1 Loriculus beryllinus | reverse complement strand
ACAGTTCCATGTCCTTTTTATGTTGAGGACACCAGAACTGCACACAATACTCCAAGTGAGGTCTCACGAGAGCAGAGGAGAGGGGCAGGATCACCTGTATCTTAGTTTTGCTTAGAACCTTGAATTCATGCTAATCTTAGTTATAGTCTATAACTCTGCTTTCTGCTCATATGAATGAATTCTCTAAAGAATGAATACTCTGGAGTATGCTACTACCAGATCACACTGAATCACTGAACGGAACAAAATGTTTAGAACTAGAACTCCAGAAAGTAAGCATAAAGTTGTATTGCTTGAAAATAGTTTCCATGATGAAAATTCAGAAGGATTGTAATACAGTTTGTAACATCTGTAAAAGGTTTTATTTTGATGGACCACTTTCTGTGTTTGAAATCAATGAAATATAAACGATGGGAAGGTCGTAACAAATAGGAACAGGGTAAAAACTCAAAGCCTTTGCTGCTGAAAAAAAGGGGAATACTCAGGCTTTCATGCTTCATGTGCTGGAAATTACTGTACCTGACCTGTAAAATCTTAATTTTCCTGTAAGTTATACAGTTAAGTACTTGCAAAGGTATTTTCTCTTTCTCTGTAAAGCTGGATGTGTATTATAAAAGCAGTTGGTTTCCTCACTTTTTATTGGCTAATGTCTTCATAACTTAGTTAAAGTGGGCTTTTTTGAAAATAGCTTTTCATTAAAATACATGATACCCCAGTAATTCTCTTGGTTATTCAGAGTTTGATAGGACTGCATGTTGCCAAAGTAATTCTGATTATGCTTTCAGAAATCTCCAGTAAGCAAAATGTATTGGTAGCAAATATCTGTTTGGGTTTCTTTTAGATGGGTGGGGAAGAAGGAAATAGATATGCTTAGAGGCAAGGGAGTAGAGTTAGAATGTGCCTCAGACCTGATTCTAGCACCTTTGTTTAGTATAATAGTAGGGATAAGCACTCTTTTGCTGTGTTCCCAGTGATCTGCTACAGAACAGCAATGTAAACAAAGACCTGTAATCCCACCATTTGAAGGGTAGTGCTAGGTCTTTGTCTTGTTTGATTTTTACCTCTTGTTTATATGTATGAGAGCCAAGGTGTGGAAAGGAAACAGATGCTTTGTTAAGGCTATTTGATCTGAAGTGAGACTTGCTTTGAAATTAGTTTCCTTTTTGCAATATGCCTCCCTTAGGTCTGCCTAGAGAACCTATAGTCCCAAGGTTACTGTACCAGCTAAGGATAACTCTACTATAGCAGTTAACAAATGTTTTCAATGCATGGACTTATTTCTTGACAAAAGACCTCACTTGATTTCCTGTTGTGGACCAGGGCTCCATGGTCATCACTGTACTATTCTCATGCTTCATCCAGGTCATCTGCAAACTCTGGCTGATGGTGATCATGTCATAAGAGCCTTAGGAAGTCTTTCCAAGTTATGCTTCCCTCACATATGAGTAGTTGACCATTAGCAGTTGCCTGAAATAGCATTATAGTCTTCAGTGAAGAAGAAGCTAGAAATCTGTGTGGGAGAAAGTAATGTAAGAGTGAAAACTCTGACACAATAAGGGTAAAACTTCATGCCTGTACAGTTCTCTATCACTTGATGGCTTTAATACAGAGAAGTGGCTGTGTGGAATAAACCGTAATTCCTCTGAACTCACCACTGAATAAAGAATCATCACCCCAACCCCCCAAAAAATAAGACCTATGAATAAATGAATAAGCAATGAACTGTCAGCTGAAAAGAAGCAGTGAAAAACTAGAAAGAGAGAGAAAAATGAAGAGGTTTAGGTGCCAGAGAGCAAAGTGCCAAAAAAATCGGGTTCTGACAGATTGGAATGAGCAATGATCCCTAGTTCGTTAGTTCCGTATACAGTGAATGTTGCCAGAGTCCTTTGGTCCTACATTAATTTACAAAGTACTGTGATAAGCAATTAATTCTTTCCACAAGAAGTGCCAGTGAAGACAGGTAAGGGAGGAAGCCATGTATAGGAGCAGTCATGTAAGAAAGGCACAAAAGACAAGTAGGGGTTCTAAAAGTTTACTGCAATACAGATGTTGTCTCATGCAATGATCAGACCAACAGTCATTATTCTTCCTAGGTCTTCTATAGATCACCAAAGAATATTATTTATATGTGATACTAATATTATAGAAACACTAAATGTACTTTGTTGTTTTTACAGTGCAAGCGATACTGAAGAGAAATGATGCAGTTACCCAGCTGTACTTATAACATCAGGGAATTCTTTCTGGATCACAGGTAAGTCAGATAAATACTTTGACTTTGGGCTCATGGGTACAGAGCGTGTGGTCAGCAGTTCGTATTTGGAATGCAGCTGCCTACTTTATCCATTTTTATGCACTAATTTCCTTGATGTAGGGATTTGGGGATGGGGAAATACTTTCATAAATTATAAGCAAAAAAAAATCTGTTTCATCTACTTCATTCTGGGTAGCCATTGCATAAAACCTGTCAAAACCATATTGCTCTGGCTTCATCCCTGCTTCAGTTCCATTGATTACAGTGGAGTTAAATCAAAGATGAATCTGTCTGCTCAATTTAAATCTAATGATTGGTTAAAAAGTCGGGGGGAGAGCCCCGTCTAAATCCAGTGCTGTTTTATCCTTGTGTCAGCATTTAATTCCATTTGCATATAAGCCTATTTCCCTTCTCTAAATTTAATTTGTTAGAGTCTGGCCCTCAGCAACAACAGCAACAACAAAGTAATTGCATGCAGTATGGGGCAATGGTGCCAATACAGCATGTGCTATAAAAATGTCTCACACAGATTTAGAAAAGGTAGTCATTAGTGACATTCTGCCTGGTAACAGCAAAAAAAAACCCAACCCAAACTACCTCATGGGCGTGTGACATCTAATAATACATATATGAAGAAGCCTTTGTTTAAAATTGGTTATTAATTGTGGCCGTTTCACCAAAGGAAATGGGATACCCATGTGTTATATGACCGTTAGGAATCATCCCAGAGTTTCATCGAGAAGAGAGAAAACTGTCTGAGGCTTAGTTCTTAAGCTGCCCTAGATATCATCTGTGACTGCACAAGGAATTTTTGCGTCATGACTTAGCAGGCTTGTTTTAAGCTGGGGAGGAGTGGTTGGCATTGTCACAATATACCTTGTTTGATTAGCTGCTACGTTCTACTGCAGCACTATTTACTGTGTTCTAATACCACCTAACCTCAAAATGCTCAGCCCAGTCTTCGTTTAAAATTCTCACCTGACCATCTTACAGTGAAAAGATTGTTCTTGGTGAACTTGACCTGATTGACAGTCATTCCAATTCAGTTGTTCTTCCAAATGTAGTGCTACCTGTCTGTAGGATCCTTTAGTCTCATTTTCTCTATCCTGAATATTTGATTGCATCAAAGAGAAACCCCTAAATTCAAAATATTTTGTGGGATTTAATTTGAGTTTCTCTTTCTGCTTCAGAAATTCAGCTTTCATCCTACGTTCTGATGCCTTAGAACTAGTTATAGTCATAGTTTCTTATGTCTTGTCACTTCTGCACAACTTTGTGATCTGTCAAGGTCATTTTAGTTTCGCCATTTGTGGAAAGAAGGCGCTGATGCCAAGAGGTAAAGATATTGGCCTGGAGCGCTGTACAATATTGTGCAAATAACAGAGCCTGGAAGACAAGCCAGATTTCCTGAATTAAGGCATGCTTCATGCCTAAGGCCATGCTAGATACATAAAATATAAGCTCATGGAGAGTGGGAAACAAACATACATCTACTTTCTGATCTCTATGTTTTGATAAATCAGGTTGTTTCCTAACATACCAGATCTTTTTGATGAGCATTGTGCCTCCCATGGACAGGAAGGCCTGTTATTACCCTTGTTACAACTCCCCTTACCTCTTGATGCACTTGAAGGCTATCCTCAGTAGGATTAGAAGGCACTCAGGACCTTTCAGGAGGCACTTAGCACTTTACAGGATTATGATAAGCCTGCCTTTGATGTTTGTGTGATCACACCCATCTGTCATAACCGAACATGGAGAATTAGGCTTTATTTTTATTTAATATTCTAGTTATGTTTAAAAGGTCAAATATAAAAATATATTAGATCATTTTTTCTCAATTTGCCTGCTTTACTATTAAAAAATCAATGAGAATATGTTGTGTTTGTAATACATATGCTAATATTTGAAAGCCAACCCACCCCTATAGTTATTATCAGAATCAGCAAATACAGATATGGTTTCAACTGATTTTAAGTTTTAACAATTGTACTCCATTTCACACTCATTCCTCTTCTTCCATCCATATATTCATTACAAATGTCAGATAAGGCTAATCCTTCATGTGACATTACTACAGATGGTTACATAGGGGACTTAAACCAGATGCGGATAGTCTGGATAATCTGGATAAAAGCTGGTAACCTAAACCAAATCCATTTTGTGTATTACTCATGCTAACAGTTAAGAGATGTATAAAATCTTTATTTCCCTTTAATGCTTTACATAACTCTTCTGCTTTCCTCTTGTTATACTTTAAAAGTTTTTATTTTGGAGAGGGTTCTTCTACATCTCCCACTGTCCTACCTTAGATAAATCATTCATATATGTATGTCCATAAACAAGATTTGAGGAGGGGAGAGACATTTGCTAGATAAGAATGAGTACTAAGTTTATCTTTTGTTTTAAAACTCCTATTGGCTTGAACATTGGCGGTCTGAAAAGTGAATTGAATTTCTTTCGTATGAAGAGGTTCAGTGGAGGCGTTAGCAGGAAAAAAAATAACTCTATTCCTTACTTTTGAAGAGTTAGGATGGGAGCTGGTAGGAATGCCTTCTGGTGAGTGGCCTAGGCCTCTGAACAGACTTGAGTGTTTAGAATCTTTTTTCCTGCCTACACAGGAATAGAAGTATCCTGTCTTAAATGGGATTTACTCTGAGTATTAACTGTACCTTTATTTGGAAGACTTTCATTTAATAATGGTGTTTGTATTCTGAATTGAGGGATTCACAAAGGCTAGTTAGTTTAGGTACTCTGTGTGCGTGTTAAGGAGTCAGTTATTTACATGAGAAGTTCTGTGACCTAAACATATTTAAATACAGAAATGTAGACAACACTCGGAATATGTGCCATATTATGTCATATTTGTACATATATGTTCCCCTGAAATGGAAGGATTCTAAGATATAGAATCACAGAACAGTTAGGGTTGGAAAGGACCATTCTCTGTTACTTGAGCAGAAAGTGAGAGGCTCTAGCCATGTATAAAGAAATCATTACTCTTGTTTTCTATACTGAGGTGCTATTGAGATATAATGAAAACTTCAGGGCATAACTGTGCTTTTATTTTCCCTCCCATGTTTACGCTTGTTCTCAGTGTCTGAACCTATATAGGCTAGGTGTTTGAGTCACAATCTGACGCAGCTCTGTCCTTATGTATAGTTCCTCTCCTGTATTGTTTTTGTGGTGGTGTTTCTCTGGCCCCATTTCCTCCAGCAAGGTTCTTTCTCCAGTAGGAAGGCCAAGAAGTCTAAATCCCAGCCCACCTGAAGTTAATGGCAAAACGATCATTGACTTTAACAGGGCCATAATTTCAGCGTCTAACACCATAAAGCAGCTTTCGGTACAATTGATTTCCTGAATTGCATTCACTGAATATATGGTTTATTCCAAAGGCTCCTGAATGTTGTTTGTTCGGAAAGTACCCACAGCACCTTCTGGATTCTAATATCTTTCCCCTCTAACAACAAACCTAATTGTTAAATTCAACAAATTAATATAAAGGGTGGGATAACAATCTTTCTAAACCCACAGTGGTACAAGATCACCAGTACTGAGTTTCCATAGGATTCTCAGTGCATTAACAGCTGAAATTTCACAATCATAAAAAAGCCCTAACCACCCCATGCCCCAAAAGCAGGGCACAGAATTGTCTTTCTCAGTAAAAGAGGATTTTAGACTCAAGGAGTTGAGTCAACACCTAGCCAAAAACCCTTACAAACTGCTTCAAGCATTGAGAGTGATGCTGAACCTGATCCTTTGTTTTGAAGTTTAATTGAACTTGGAGTCGATTCAGAACAAGCTCAGTCTCAGCTGGCCCCAAATCTTAACTCAGAATTCCCCCCAAAAAGAGAATAAATCAAATAAATAAATCTCAGGTTATTCTATCAGCAGCACTTCAAGCTGGAGGTGCTGTGGTTAGTGTGAAGACAAGAAGCTGATCTATGGTTAGATGTTGGACAATGAAAATTAAGACTTCTTTAATATAAGAGTAGAAGGGACCAATTCTGCATTCAGTGGGAGGGCAGGATGGCAAGGGAGATGAGCAACATGAGGCAGGGATGACCTGACAGTGGTGTCACAACATGTAATTATGTACTGCAATACGCAATACTGCATATTACATAGGATGCACTTATCCTAAGTAGTGTATAATTCACCTAAATGTTAAGAGAATGTGGTTAAGAGCCTACAGTTTCTATGCAAAATGTAAACTCATCTAGTATCCATCAGTAGAAAAATCAGCATGACATAAATTCAGAGAAAAATGGTTTAACAAACAAGGTCAATAAAATTTTTATATGTAAATCAGCCAGAGTAGAACAAATACTGTTTGGGTCTGTAGAGCCAAAGAAGGAATCAGAAAATAAACCGAGTAACCACTGAAAATCAATTAGCATCTTAGCTGTTTACTAACAGAGTAAACACAAGGGTTTTTTTTTCTGAATTATAAAAACACATGAAAGAGAAACATCTCACCTGATGTCCACAAAGCTGTGTAGACATGAAATGTAGTGTTGCTCATTAGTAAGTGTGTATAACCCTTAATCAAACTATGGCAGGTAGAAACCCACAACTTTGTAAGAAAACATAAAAATAAAGTTACAGTGTGGTTTATCAACAGGCATTCTCTGTGTATCTTTGATTATATTTATTGCTGACTTATTCTGCTGAGATGAATCTCAGTAATAGTATTAGGGGCAATATCTATTTGCTTGATTTATGATAGTAGTAGTGAGTTCCAGCTTCTCAATTGCAGTTGAATCTTTATCCAATGAAACCTAATAAAAGCACAGAAAGAGACTTCTTCCCTATCTGACAGCATGCTATGGCTTTGTCTCACCCACATAGTGATGTACAGCAGAGGTATGTATAGACAGGGTGATGTATGCAGATTGATTTGGTGGCTTATGTATATTAGAGACAAGTTTTTATAATCTTTTGTTTTCAATTCCAGACTAGCTTTTTGGAAATCAAATTGGAAGTAGACTGTGCTCTAAGCCAAGCTACACAAGGTTTCATGTGAACAGGTTTGAAACTTTTGCCAGCTCTAAAGTTGCTAGATGATCTATCCATCTTGTTGGTAGGCTATTAGAAGATAACATATGTTTATTAGACTCCTGGCTGAGCTAAACACTAGTTTCTGGAAGAAATAATGCTCTTATTCTTGAAATAACTGAATGAAATGAAACTAGCTGAACTGCAATTAACTTGGTTTCTTCTTGTCTTACTTCATAGCATGTTAACAATGTAAAAACCAAGAGGCAGCTGCAGAGAGCTCATGATCTGCCTTCAGCTCTGGAAATCAGTCAAGTATTTCCATCTAAGTGATGGATGGCAAATGTTTCCTGAAGCCCCCCTGAAGCTTTAAAAAAACAAACCCATGGTTAAGGTGACATTTACAAGTAGAATCAGTGGAGTCTCATTAAAGACATCCCTGGACCTGTACTTCTTCAAGCCTAACCTTAGTAACAACCCACGCTTGGCACAAGGGCATGGGGATCTGCTGATCTGGTGGCACATCCAGCTCTTGCAATGGGTATTGATGCAGGCTGCTAAAGTGCAAGATGTTTATGGTCTGGGGGAGATTTATGACAGCGTGTTTGTAATTTATGATTTTTTTCTTTTTCTCTTTTTTTTTTTTTTTGTGGAAGTTGTTTTTTTTTTCACCACTAGCCACATTTTGAATCATTGATGTGATTCTCAGTCATTTTTGTGCCAAGATACAGATCACTCACCTCCCAACAGCTATTCATGTGTCTGCAGCAAAGTGCTTTCTGTGTGGCAATTTGAAAGGCAATGAGGGAAAACTGGTACAGATCAATAATGGAGGATTTTTGGGGTGTTTAGAGCAGAAAATGGAATAAAGGATATTCTTTGAGGATAAAGCATCTGTTACAGCCCATTACAAATAGGAGAACTGGGATTTAATGCTAAGTCTGGCACGTGGCACTATTATTGTCCTAACTAAATAAAGAATGTGTTTACAAGGAATACATTAAAGCTTGATGAGGCATGGATAGCACCATAAAATATCAGTTGCTTCGTGTATTTATGAGGTGAACAGTGACTATTACTGATTTTGTAGAAAAGTCTATCTTGCATTAAAAGGCTCGTGATGAGGAATTTTATGGCCACAAACACCAATGACATTAAAGAAGACAGAGCTAGATGCTGCAGAACACATAAAGAAACATGTTGTTTCAAATGCTGTTATTGCTGTGCTGTGCTTTGAACTTTTTACTCCCTTCCCCGTGGGGCTGAGGTGAGCAGGTATAAATTTGGCCTTTCCAAGAGAGCCAAGCAGAGCTGCAGTGCTTTCTCCTTAACTACATTCATGATCTTTTTATCTCTGAATCCTGTGAACACCTGAGCATCACACCCTTACCACCACTGTCCTGGTTAAAACCAACCAAAATCTTCCTGGATCCCTTCTGCAAGAGGTGGCCCCTGAGATGCTTCTTTGGAGCACTACAGGAAAAGGTAGTGTGGTTTACAGGACACTTAGAAGAAATAACCTACATTCAGAACATCTGTTTAAAGGTTGTTTCCACTTTTAATGTTATTTAGTCTTTAAAAAGAGATAAAGAGAAAGCTTTCTTGCTTACGACAACATTTGTTAAATGGACTGTGAGCATAAGATTTCATCTCCACTTGACATGCAAAGCGGAGCCCTTTATGCAATTACATCTTTTTCCCATTTCTTTTTGGAGGGGCAGGGATGCAGAGTTGTTATCAATAGAAGACAGATCTTGAAAAGAAGTTTTGTGCTGTGCAACTTCTCAGCTTTCTGCTTCCAGAACAGTGTAACAGCAGAGTACCCTGTGTTTGCTTTTTCTTTTGATGGAAGTATGGTGTATTATTGTAACCCTAAGCAATGGGTCCCCTAAGCTGGCATGGCACGTAGTTTCTAGAATACTGCCGAATAAGGGGCACAAAATATTTTACTTGACACTTTGTATTGCTGCTGATTGCCAGCTTGAAAATTGCAATAGCAGTGACAAAAGCTGAAAGGTCCGTTCTGCTGGCCTGATTCATAGGAAAACAATATATTTTTGTGCAAGCTGTCACGGCAAAATCCCCTTGAAATGTTACTCAACATGACTGGATTGCAGAGTCAGGTCCTGTTTGAATAAAAGTCTATAGCTTTCAGAAGAACTGAAGGAGTATGGTTTCATCATTACTGCAAAAATTGATGCCAATGAAGAAAAGATTAATTTTCTTGTCTCTTACTGAATCCTTGAAGATTTTTATATGATTCATTGTGTTTTATGAGCTGTATTTCCAGGAATGCTGGCAGAAAACAGGGTAATCGCTATTTCACCATCATGTCAGCTTTATTTTAACCGCCCTCCACTGACTTTTGGAAAAATGAGGAGCAATAGGAATCATGAACCAGCTTTGTTTGTTTATACCTCTGTCTGGTTATCCGACCTTGCCAGCCCGCCTGCTCTATCGACGTTACAGCACACACGGGACCTGTGAAATTACTCTGGGAGGAAGGAGCAGGACAAAGCATGGAACAACTTTGTCCTCTGAGCAGAGAAGGCAGGAGCCCTCCCAGCAGCCTGGCCAGCAAAATGAGCTGCTCCTGAATCCACAGCTTGCCATGTTTTCTGGCAAGCTGTTGTACAGTATTGCTACCATGGTGTTCTCACAAAGGTGGCCGTCTGGATTGTAAACTGGGAGTAAAATCCTATTCCTTCCTCTCCCTCCCCTCCTGCACCTGCCCCATTTAAAATGTTTTTATAGGACAGTGAGATAAAATCTATGGTAATATTTTTAGGCTGGGCAAGCCAGAATCTATTATCCAACTCATCCCAAAGGAGTGCTCTGTGCATATATATTCTGCGAAGGTTGGAAGAGCTTACTTTCACTTGTCTGTATGGACAGGCGGGGGTTGAAACGGTAGGTGACAAGGTGCATGGGAAGCTGCAGATCCAACCTTGCATGAGAGTGGACCAGCGCATGGGTAGCTCGAGATTGCCCAGGAGATGTCAGTCCTGGTCAGACACTTCCTGTTTGCCTAAGCACTCTCTTTTTCCAACCAGATTTGCCTATCCCACACGCCCTTGGTCATCGTGCTTGTAATAAGCGTGGGTAAAGCCCTTCCCAAATCTTCGATCATGGTGCCAAGCCATCAATATATCCCATGTTCTCTGGGAGTGATGCAAGTGCACAAACACAAATCTCCAGTGCCCATTTGTTGGGGTTTAAGCCTTATACAACCAAGGGGTCCATAGGGAGCTGGCAGAAAGGGCCAAGAGCTTAAAAGAATCCTCTGCCTTGCAGAGTGATTGCAGGGTTATTCTTCCCTCTGTGTTCAGGCACTTTACAGCAAAATAGTTTCATGAGTGTTCAAGAGACATTCTGAATCTTAAATGCTGCTGGTCAGTCTAGAAAACTCTCCTGCTGTCTCTAACCATGACCTGTGGCAGGTGCTGAGGAAAAGGGTGACAGAAAAGGACGTGAACTGTGAGACCTTGAATTAGTTATACTCTCAGCTGAAAGAAATCGGCTGCTCTGGAGCTTTGGAGATGAGAGCTGCATGCAGATGATCATACAGAGGTGCTATCCATCCCATGTTCACTCAGGCAGTTGTTTTCTAAACCCTTTTTCCTGTGGGTGGCTGACACCACAGGCTGTCAGTAAAAACCATGCTACCACTCTGCCTATGTGAAAAAGGACTTCCTTCTGCTTGTTTTTAAAACTCTTCTGGGTAAATTCACTGAGAAATAATAAGAATCATGAGCCACTTCATCTGCCTCATAGTGCTTAGGA